>APFE030692957.1:145666-221046 GCA_000404065.3 Pinus taeda | reverse complement strand
TTAAGATGATTAAGCAATCTTTTCTCTTCAATGAACTTCTAGCTAGGAAAGAGTTGGAGAATGCAAATGCTTATAAACACAAATCTTTCTTAACAAACAAATGAAAAGAAGAGTATTTGTTCCAAGGCACTCAAAACGAGACAACTAGTTATTTTGCACAAAAATTTCCCTTTTCCTTCAAATGTTCAAATGCTACGAAAACAAATCTTTTTCAAAAGAGATTTTTATATTTTATAAAACATCTAAAACTATGACTAAAGCAAATCTTGAGAAAACTATAAATAAAGCAAACTTAAGATCTACAAACTATGAAAACCTATTTGAAGTAAAAGCTCACAAGATGTCTTTTCGAGGATGTTTTACTTGGCTATAAGCAAACCAAGGACCAATTTGTCCAGAATCACAAATAAGTCAAGAACAACCAATTTTGTTTTCTTTTTGAAAATGAAAATCCAAACTTTCAATCACAAGCTTTTCGAAGTTTTGTAAAGAGAAAACTCAAAGCGGATTCCTCAACAAGGGGAGATTTCATAAATGGTCAGACTCATAAGAAGGCTAATAGACACTAAGGTGATCTGAAGTCCCTACAGCTTCTAAGCTCAGAGCCACTACACAACCAAATCGAAAAACAAACCCAACAAGCAAAACTCCTAGGAATTTCACCTAAAACCCTAATGCTAATGAAATTAAACCAAGGAAAGATTTCAACCAGTCACATGCAGGTATGGGCAGAGGATAACCTCTATAAAAACAAAATAAAACTAACTTAAAGATGAAAAGTCAAAATTCTAAAAAATTTAGCAGGGTACGCAGGTGCAGAGCTTACCCAGGTGTGGGTATGCTCCGTGCACAAAGTAAAAGTGCGTATAGGTACGCACTGTGATACACGTGCAGACTGCGGACTTCAACCAAAGTAATGAAAAATAAAAAACAAAGCTAAATCCACTAAGTCTACCCAAAGGCACACACAACAAGCCAAAAACAGAAACAAAAAGGCAAGTTTCTCAAGTCAAAGAAAAACGAGGAAAACAATCAAGTCCCCAGCGGAGTCGCCATTTTGTCATGCGGAATGAGTTGATCTTGCGGACAAGATAGACCTTCCTAGAATCTAATGAAGACCTAATGACAAACAAACCAACCAGACACTATCTTTCTCTAAATGCGCTTTATAAATAATGGCAAACAAATGTGTTCAAGGCCTACCTCATGTCCAACGCAAGTTTGGAGATGCCTTCAATCCTTTGATCCAAGTAAGTTCCTTTGTCGCAAACCTGCAAGCACAAACAAGGAAAACAATTAAATAGCACCTGAATATCAAATATTATAAAACATATTTAACATGAAAGTCAAGGAGTCCATGAAACAAATAGCATGAGATACTTGTTGAGAAAAATGAGCTTGATTGTATTAATTCAAAAGAAGAAGAACTTTACAACCTTTGCCTTGACGTTGTACAAGCTCCTCCCAGGGTCCAACAAGAAATCTCCTCTACTTTGACAAGCTTCACTCACTCCCTAATGAAGCCAAAAAGGTATGTGATCTCTCCTCTTAAGCTCAAATAGGAAGTCTTGATTTCACTAGCATTTACCCTCAAAATTTCAGCTTCTAACCTCCCTGGCCACTAACCCAATGCTTCAATTTATAGTGCAATGGAGATCAGTTACCAGGTCCTCCTTCAAAGGGATAGAATCCTCCTTCAAAGGGATAGCTCCTTTCAACAAGGGATTAGCTCCTTCTATTATGGGATGCATGAACCACTTGGAGCAAACAATCCACGTAACAAATGCTTCTAGAAAACTCTAGAAATAACCCAAGATGAGTATTTTAAGATAGAGATTGTGCCTTTTGAATTTTACAGGGGTACGCACCCTCCCCTTTACATACAGAGCATATAAGTACGTAGATAGCTTGAACAAAAGGTGCGGGCCCGCAGACAAAAGTAAGAGAAAGTGTGGAACCAAAGTTACATTGTTTTTTTGATGTCTTTCTCTCATTTCTAAATCTTGTTTTGAAGAGCTGAGGTTTGAGACTTGCTTAGGAAGCTGGTATAGGTGGTGATAGACCTACACCGACTGCAAATAATCAAGGTGACAATATTTTTGTGTAACAGAATCACTTCAAACTCAAGTGGAAGAGGCATCAACCAAAATCCAATCCAAAATAAAGCATAATGTTAGATATATGATAAACCTCAAGTTTAATGTCATTATTGTAAGAAATATGGACATTATGCAAATGAATGTAGAAAGAAGAAACCGATTTTAGCAACAAACCAAATGTAAATTTTACAAATGAAAATTAGCACCAAGACAACATGTTTTTAGCATGTATTGCAGCAAAAGAAAAACAAAAGGATGTATGGTTTCTAGATTCAGGATGTAGCAACGACATGATAGGGAACATAGAAATGTTTTCTAATCTAGATAAAAGTGTGAAATTTGAAGTGACCTTAGGGACTGATAACAGAGTCTCTATCATGGGCAAAGGAAGATTCAACATTCTAACAAAGAAGGGGGAGAAGACGTATATTTCAGATGCCTACTTTGTTTCAAGCTCTAAGCACAATCTAATAAGCATTGGATAGCTCATGCAAAAGGGATAAAATGTCATTTTCAAAAATGATGAATGCACAATATTGGATAAACTTCCAAGCAAGCTGCTAATTGCAAAAGTGAAAATGGCAAGCAATAGGATGTTTCCCTTCAAGATAAAACCATATTTGAAGGAAGAAGGTGTGCAAGCACAACTGTTCATGAATTCATAAGGAGATGAAAGAAAAGTTTAAGTTGTCACAAACTTTCAAGCATAAATCAAATATGAAAATTGGTTATGATATCTAAGATTTGGGCATATTAATTTTGGAGGTTTGAATTTGTTGCATAGGAAAGGTATGATGAAGGGATTGGAACTCATAGAAAAACCAAACTTATGTGAAGGATGCATCTTGGTAAAACAAAAGAGAGAGGAATTTCCAGCAAGAAAGTCAATAAGGGCAAAGGCACCCTTGGAGATTGTCCATTCAGATTTATGTGGACCAATGTAGACACCATCAATTGGTGGTAGCTATTATTTCTTGACTTTCATAGATGACTATACAAGAAAGACACGAGTCTACTTCTTAAGGTAGAAAATTGAAGTGTTTGAGCACTTTTGGCTTTACAAAGATCTTGTTGAGAATCAAAGTGGACACCACATTGTTGGCTTAATGGGCCCTGACCCAGGGTTAGTGTTAAGCAGCCAAACAAATCCCTACACTACTGGCCCTTTCAGTATCAATCCGCGGAGCGCAGACTAAAGTCTCACCCAAAGCAGTATGGGGGGATGCAGGAACCAAGTTTCCGCACCCTGAGATGGTTGAGATGTTAGTTATTTGCCCTAACCTTCCTTCGCGCAGATTGATAAGCCCTTTAGGGCTTATCATAGTACTTCTCTTATTCGTCCTTGAAGCCTCCTCGAAAGTCTCCGGTCGTCCTTCGTGGGGCCTAAATAGATAGATCAGGCACTTATGTGCCCCTGTAATTACTCTTACTTATGTATCTACCCAGATTCGCTTAAGTATTGGTTACTGTAACATGCATTACAGTTATCTTCGCGTAAACAGATATTCCTACTTGCATTCATATGACAAAGTAAAATACATAGATTCGTGCATCAATATAGCATTACTGCAAACTCCAGTATTCAACATAACATAATTGAAACATTCATAACAGAAGTAAAATAATGCATACACAAATAATTGTAAAATATTCCTCTTTATTAATAATCCAGATCAGAATTTGACTACCTTGTGCACACAGTCGCAGGGGTCTGCGCACTCAGCTACATACTTCTACCCTAGGCCTCTATGCACTCAGCTGCAGAGCCTCTTCCTACGCTAATAATCTTTGCTCTCAGCTCTCACAGACCCATTACAAACTCAGAATTCTACCAAAAACTTATGAACTCCACTATCGTAGACTCCTCTAAGACCTGCCTTTTATACAATCCCATGGTCCGCGGACCATGGGTAGATCTCTAAAGCCGACATGCTCTTACACAAAAGAAGAGCATAAACCCTTTATTGACTCTTGACATCTTTGCTCTCTGCGACCACAAAATGTGGAGACTTCACATTCCTTTACACAAAACTTGGGCTTTTAACCCCAAAATTGACCCCAAGGGACCTGTTCCCAAAAGGCCCCCAACAGACCCCCAACATAAATTTGGTGACTCGTGCTCGAGTCACTCTGCTGGCATGGAGATCTTGTCACGAAAACCTCCCAGCTCCACCTGTACCACTACAACTTCGGCATTACATTGTGTTTCCTCTTACTTCATTTGTTCGAACAGCTGCTCTGTCATTGGCCTTGCGCCATCTACCTGTACCTTCTTCTGCATTCCCTACAGACTAGCCAATTTTCCTTCGATGGTGGTTGTGAGTGCATAGGCTTCATCAAGCCAAGGTTCTATTTTGTCCTTGAGGACACCATCTTTGCGCTGTGTTGCATCCACCTGCTCCTTAAGCACCTTTTCCTCCTACATTTTTACTAGCCTCTGCGTAAGGGCGACGGTGTGCGCCATCACTTTGACTTCATCACATCTCTATTGTAGCTCCCGAACCTTTGTTTCAAACCTTTGCAAAGTGGGATCCTCCTGCAAATTGGTAACCACTTCGAGCGCCTTCTCAAAGAGCGATGTGCACTCCTTCACTGCACTATCTATAGTGGCTATTGCATCTCTGATAGTGGCCTCGTGCTACTCCTTTACCTATGGCGGAGTTGAATGTTGGTCCCTCAATGCAAGTTCTGTGATCTTAAGGTTCAAGTCCAGCTTAACCTTGACGATCTTTGATCTCTCTTCGCGCACTCCGGTAGCAAGCTTCCAAATTCGTTTGTCCACTGGCGCATCTTTAGGAATATCTAGCTCAGGGATAGACCTGTTGTTAAGACTTATAAATGTCACTTTTTCATCCACCTTTCCCTTCACTATTCCTTACATTCCACCATCCTATTAAACCCTTCATCATATCATTTTCATAAATTCATTTGGGTTTCATATTATTATTTTCCAATCTATTCATTTTAGTATTAAGAGTGAATTTATGATTAATATTAGAAAATATACATGTTTTCAAATATATCTCAAATATGGGTGAGCTTTGTAATATGTAGGAATATGAGAATGATTAATTCAAAGAGACTTCTCGAATATCTCCTCCACCATTTCAGGGAGATAGTTATTCAAGCCTATTCTTAAGGAGAAGACCATGGAATATTTGGTTGGCATATCTTATTTAAGATATGTGAAAGATGTGTGGAGGATTTAAAGGAACTATATTTTGTAATAATGGGAAAGTGGTTAAGAGTAGTTGAGAGAATAGTGGGTATGTAATTAATGCATTGTTATCTTATCTTCAAATAATCTCGTGTATAAAGGAGAGTGCTCCCTCTCCATAGGGAGGGGAGGACTGTTGGAAATTGTAAGAAGATTGATTAGTCTTAGATTCTTTCATTGTTATGCTTTCATGTTTGTCATTTGATTATTGTAATATTGATTTATGGATGTGAGCTCACATATGTCATTTGTTGTTAACTCTTCACATGTTGTAATGCTTTTCCCTCATGCAAATCTCCATTCATAGATTAAGTTGATTTCAACAATGTAGATTAGACTAGATTAGTTCTACTTCAGTCCTGCATATATAGTGCACATGTTTTGTCAGCTTACGTACCCCGGATTGACAAGTAAATAGTTGGGCAACTGTACTACAATGTTATTATTACGACATATATTTCGCCTAACATTTTGGCGTCGTTTCCGAGGAAACACAAGGGATTGAGGTATCAATTTCTTTTTCATGCAAATATGATTAATCATGCTCCTAACTCTGAGGTGACATATGGGTAAGGGCATGTAGGGTAGCGTAATTTTCAATTTCTGCAAGTGTGTCTGCATGTGTTGGTAAAGGGTCATAGCAGCTACTTGAGTGGAGACTCCTCGTGTTCTCCTTGCCAACATGTTACTCTAAGGTGAGATGTCAACCTTATTTAGAACAAAGCATGCAGAGTGTGAGTGTGACTTTCAATTTCTGCAATTTCAATTTCCACAACTGTGAAGAGGTTTTTGTGTGAGTTAGCAAATTTGATTCTCAGTTTTTGTTAGGTTGATTTGGGTATTGTAAGAACCCCTTCTTTTGCAATATGATTTAACTATGAGTGTCATCTTGGAGCAACTCGCTCAGATCCTTGCGAAAGTCGGAATCTCCTCTTCTCATGAAGAGGAGATCTTGACAGTCGTCCAGAACTTCATCATTCCTCCAGCAACAAATGACGAATCCTGCACGTTCAATGAAGAACAATTAAGCGAGCAAGAAGTTGAGGAGGACAATGAGGCGTTGCAACATGATTAGAACGAGGAAAGTTGGGCCTATGAAAGATATATCGAATGATGGTTTCAAGCGAGCACCAGGTTAGACACATTTAATTTTTCTTTTTATTTTGTTAATGTAGAGTTTCAACAACAGATTTCGCACATTCTTCTATATTTCCGATTATCATTATTTGCGAAAATGAAAAATAACACATTCGTAATACTGCTGCCTGGATGGTTACATTGGCTATTTGACTACATGTAACTGTTTTTTTTTTAATTTTTAATTAGCATAGGGTAGATAGGTTAGTGAATAAGCAATGTTTTTTTTCTCTGTTTTAATAAGTATGCTCTCCTCGGCACTTTGTACAATCGCGAGGATCAGAAAATAGGGATGATGAAGATCTTTCTCGTATTGGATTAACTTGCTTGAATGCAACTAACCCCCTACGGATGCCATTGCTATCCTATGTCGGCAACATCAATTACATGCATTTTTGTGGTAACAATCAGCTCCTTACCTTTTATGGGTTTGTCTCACCACTTTCTTCCTTTTGTTGTTGTAAATAAATGAATCAATAGTAGCCACTGGTTTCGTATTTGCATGCGAGGTCTGCCTTGAGCTTCATTCTAAAAAGAGGAAGTTACCTCCTATTATTGTCTGCATCAATGAACTTTGAGGATTAGATACTTCTTTCCACCCTCCCCTTTAACCTTTAATTTTAAAGAATGACCTATGCCCCATGAGAGTCACATACTTGCATGATATGAATTATTCTTCAACCTTTATTTCAAACCTCCCTGGATGTTGTTCATCCACATATGGAGCTTTCTGAGAACATTAGAGGTTTGGAACAGAGGATCGTAATGGAGGCCTGGCCTTAGACGTGGAATAACTATATTGATTGAGTGGATTGATTAATAACTAGTTGTCCTGTGCTCGGATCTCGCTCCTTTAGCCTTATTGAAAACATATTGATATAAGCGTCACTATCAGGAGTTGCCGCCATCGGGGATCTGTATTTTAGGAATATGGTTAACATTCTGATTATAATCTCGTGCTTTAGATGTCCAATCACGGAGAAAATCTTGGAGATGAGGTGAAAATCTTAGGGATTCTCAACTTGGCCACGACCAATGGAAACATTTTCAGCTCGGCCACTGCCAATGGAATCATTCTCAACTCTGCCACCACCACTGGAAGGCTTCTCTGCAAGGCCATCACCATTGGAAAGCTTCTCTGTGAGGCCATCGCCAATTGAAAGCTTCCCTGCTTGGCCATCACCTTTTAAAAGCTTGCAACCTCGACCCTTCTCTGTGGGAGGCTTCCAGCCATAGTCACTTATCAGGGAAGATGTGCACATGGATAATTTTTAGAGTCACCTCCTACCTAGACACGATTTTCATTCTCCACCATTGGTTCAGGATGATTTACGCCTACATACTACACTTCGGGAAGGTTTACATACTGAGCTGATACTTAGGCATGATTTTCGTGATCTGTTTAGAGATGATTCACGAGATCCATTACTTCCCAGGGAAGAATTGCATACACATTTAAGGGAGGATTCACATGCACAGTCACTATCAAGAAGTCATTCACAAATGCAGGTGGATGGTTTTATGTCAAGTTCATTTCTTAAAGATGGCCTACGCAGTCAACATTTACCTAGAGAAGATATTCGTTTTAGAGAAGATGATTTGCAATCCAGAGAAAACTTGCTTTCAAAGCCTTACTCTAGAGAAGATTTACACTTCCCTTCTGTTCCAAGAGAATTGTCTAGTCTACAACAACATGATCTAGTTAGACACCCTTATTCTACACATTCAACGATTTCAGGGAATATTTCTTTGTTGGAGAGGAATAATTTGCAAGGAAATACACCTTTATCACGTATAAATTTGACAAACACTATTGATCATTCTCATGCAGGATACTTCGGTGGATATCCACCTTCAAGTATAAATAATTCATTTGGTTTGAATCACAACCCAAAATCTAAGACTGGATTTATTTCTAATTCATTGACGCGAGAATCAGATTTCAATGCAAGCACTTTCAACGCTAGAACAACTGATTTTTCACATCATGCCTATGTTCGTTCAGAGAGCTCTTTGGAGCCATACAATTTACAACAATTATCTGGCAATGGGCAGGGTAGCCATATGTCAAGGCCGGTTACCATGCTGCCTCTTTCTCCACCGAATATTTCTAGGCTCGAAATGCAGCCATTTATTAAATCTCTTAGTTCAAATCCATCTTCTTTTGCTAGAGAATGGCAATATTACCCATATTCTCATCCAGGGGGGTCTTCCATGGCAGGCACGGTGTTGCCTCATCAGTCAATCAGAGATGTTTCTGCTCCTGGAGACCAGTATGACCCTTTATATGATAGTATTGAGCCTGCTTCTATTGGAGCCAATGAATCATTGAAGAGATTGCTTGGCTCGACTAAAGAGAAGGATAATGATGCTAAGGTAGTGGTTGAGTCCAAGATGGCTCCTCAATTGGGAAATGATGGCCCCTTCAATATTGGGTAGATCAGAATTGGTAGTGTTTCACGGCCTCTGGATGTGGAAGAAAACAACAAACATAAAGATGGTGCCACTTCTACTTTTAAAGAAATTGAAGCTGAAAATGGTGTGGTGGCAGCTATGGATGCAGAGGGAGGTGCAGTAGAAAATGGAAGCCCTGGGCTTGAAGAAGGGAAAAACTGGAGCCTTGACCATCCATTAGAAGCAGCTGCTGGAGGTGTTGGGGAGATTGAAATTGACCAAGTGCAGGGAACTAGTAAGAGCAAGAAGAGTGAACACATTACCCCAACTAGTTTCGGTATTGGTTCGGAAAGTGAACACATAACCATCATTTGAAACAATATCATACTGTGCTTCAAAGTTATCAATCAGTTTTTGGAAAGGAAGCATCTCCTTGCCATTAAAACCTTCAAGGCATTAAGGAAGAGCAATGAGATCACA
The DNA here is from genome assembly GCA_000404065.3 of Pinus taeda. Classification (NCBI taxonomy): domain Eukaryota; kingdom Viridiplantae; phylum Streptophyta; class Pinopsida; order Pinales; family Pinaceae; genus Pinus; species Pinus taeda. Next base: position 211,719 of record APFE030692957.1, on the reverse strand, counting down.
ATAAAAGAGCCCGTTCACAGGGTCACGACTTTCTGTAATAGATAAAAAAAAACATACTTTCCGTCTTCAATTATTTCAGAATCAACTTTCCACTTGGGATATTCTAAGTCTTTCCAGCAGAGAATATCTTCAGATTGGTGGGTGCCCAAGAGATGGTAAAATAGTTGATGATCAAGATTGGTTTTTCGTTTCTGTTCCTTCATAGCACCATCGACACTAATTCTACATGGATCAAGGAACAGTAATTAGAATCCTATGCTCCCACACACGGGTAGAGGACTACACTCACCACAAATAGCATGGTTGATGATTTAATGGGCTGCCTCTATTGCTTCTGTTATTTGACCTTAGATGGAGTCTCTGCTTAGAATCAGAAAGAGATTCAAGAAGACATTGATTTTATTACGTAGGCGGCAAGAAACATGTATAATCTGAAGGAGGCCATAACGATTCACTTTTAAATCATTATAATCATTACTTTAAACATGGCCCAAGTCTTACGCTGTTTCAATTCCCTAATTTGAAACTCATGACGATCGTGTTGTGCCACTCCACTCTTTGAAACTCTTAGCAACGACGCAATATGTTTTATGTAAGAGCATGGAGAATAGCCCACATACCAAACTCATTGTTTCTTTCTATTGCTAGGAGTAACTCAATCTTAGGGATTTCCTACTAGGGTATGAGTACAACCTTATTTCTGTCCTAGTATATTTGAATTTGGAATTTCCCTTGTAACATGGAGAGCTCGTAGCTAGATAATAAATAATGTTCAAAGCATTGTAAATGGACATTTCCTCAACACAATCTCCAACATGTTTTTACACTTTATGATGATTTGTTTCTCTCAAATCTCCTCAAGCTGTATGACGATGAAACACAAGTGCACAATGGAAACAGGTACAAAAACATTTTATTTTCTTGCCATATTCGTACTTATTCTTTAGACATGTTATGTTTTTTTCGATTTTCTCACAAGTTTTCATGCAGGATATGTACTAATTTTTTTTAGATGCATATATGCTCAATTCTTATGCCGAAGAGATTCTTCTGAATCATAAAGTTTTTTTCAGCGAAAAAATAAATGAAAACATGACTTGTTGACAACTTCAAAGAGTTGATTCTCACACATGTCATGACATTTTCCACTATAAAAAAAAAACTTCTGCATCATGATTTGTTACCCACATTTCTCCTTCCAAGCATATTGATCATCCCCGTGTTGAAGCCCATCTTGCATTACCTAATCCATCATGACTTCACATACGCCTATTTTTCTAAGTAGCATACATCATTTCCTTTATCTTTTTCAATTCATCTTTGCCTTTCTAGTTTTCCTTTTGAATGAAACAAACTTCCTTTCCATGATTCCATTGCCTCGATTCCCTTTCCATAAACTATGTTTCTACTGAGATATTTCTTATAGTCCTACCAACTCTTTTTATAATAACTCGCGTTGACTGATGTGGAATTCCTTAAGGCCCACCTTTCAACAAGTCTTGCCCCATCGACATCAGCACCTTATCTGGGATATAGACTAGAGTCCATTTTGAGTACCTAGAGGCTTGCATGCCTTAATGGCAAGTTCTCTCGCTAACGATCATGGGAATACATCAATGTCCCTTGATCCTCAGATCTTGCAAGTGGCTCGACCTCAGCACATCCATTCACACTTCGCAAGATGTACTCAGGTACCTTGGTACTCATTGACATCAATGGTGAGTTGCCTCGCATTTGTTAATGACATCCATCAATGGTCAATGATCCAATGATTTCTATTCATGCTCGACATCGACACATTCATTCACATGATTATAATTGTACCATCAGGTTTGTAACGGGTGAAGACTATGCCCTTTTTCCTGACTCCCTCAGCAGTCCCAGCAGTTGCAGTTACAACAATATGACTTTATATATGAGAGTACTCCAGTCCACTTTCATACTCCCTCTTTTCCCTGATTCATTAGCAGCAGTTCAGATCCCTCCATTTCACATTCTCAGATACAGCAGTTCCAGCAGTTGTAGTTATAGCACTAACAACAGTTCCTATTACAGCAATCCCAACAGTTGCAGTTACAACAGTTTCTACTACAGCCGTTACAGCAATTGCTATTACAACAGTCCCAGCAGTTGCAGTTACAGTAGTTACAACAATTGCTATTACAATAGTCCTAGTAGTTGCAGTTACAATAGTTACAACAATTGCTATTACAACAATTACAATAGTTGCTATTACAGCAGTCCCAGCAATTGCAGTTATAGTAGTTATAGCAGTTGCTATTATAGTAGTCCCAAAAATTGTAGTTACAGCAGCTACAACAGTTCCAACAGTTGCAGTTATAGTAGTGTAGTTGCAGCTCCTGCACCAGTCATCTTTTCTTGATCCAACATTTGCAACAACTCCATTCTTATTGCATAGCTCATCTACTTTTTGGGTGAGTGGAGGTATGTTATTTTCTAAGCTTTAATCACACAATTCCTTGTATGCTGACTTGAATATTTTAGAAAATTTCCTCGCCATACTCCATTTCCTTTTCCCTTCCATGACCTACACTATGTTGCATGAGGACATGCAACAACTTCAGTTCGGCGGGGAGGGGGAACTACATTCATAGTCACCAGATATTTACTACCATCATTCCATTTTCATCCCATTCACCATTCACCAAAATTTCTTTTCCAACGATCCCCTCTTGCACTTTGCTTCATATGCGTTGATATACATATTGGCATGATTCATAAAAGACAGAGAAATGACTTTCTTACACTCAGTGATGTTTTCTCATGCACATTGATAGATTATGATTTCCAATGAAGTTTGTGGTTACATTATTATTCCAGCAAGAAAAGTAATGAAATGAATGTTGTTAACACAAGAACCAACATTCTTATATTCATGGTTGTTACACTAGAACCAACCATAGGAAAGTGCTAGCTGTTACTCACAATCTGTTACTCACATATTTCACATATCCTGGAAACATTCATTATTAAAAAGACATCATCAATCAAAGCCAAAGTTCAGATGCCAAAAATTCCTCATATGATCCATGCATGGTTGCATGAGGACATCCAACAACTTCAGTTGGGGGGGATGTTAGGACTCAGAAATGTCACTTTTTCATCCACCTTTCCCTTCACTCTTCCTTACATTCCATCGTCCTATTAAACCCTTCATCATATCATTTTCATAAATTCATTTGGGTTTCATATTATTATTTTCTAATCTATTCATTTTAGTATTAAGAGTGAATTTATGATTAATATTAAAAAATACACATGTTTTCATATATATCTCAAATATGGGTGAGCTTTGTAATATGTAGGAATATGAGAATGATTAATTCAAAGAGACTTCTCGAATATCTCCACCATTTCAGGGAGATAGTTATTCAAGCCTATTCTTAAGGAGAAGACCATGGAATATTTGGTTGGCATATCTTATTTAAGATATGTGAAAGATGTGTGGAGGATTTGAAGGAACTATATTTTGTAATAATGGGAAAGTGGTTAAGAGTAGTTGAGAGAATAGTGGGTATTTAATTAATGCATTCTTATCTTATCTTCAAATACTCTCATGTATAAAGGAGAGTGCTCCCTCTCCATAGGGAGGGGAGGATTGTTGGAAATTGTAAGAAGATTGATAAGTCTTAGATTCTTTCATTGTTATGTTATCATGTTTGTCATTTGATTATTATAATATTGATTTATGGATGTGAGCTCACATATGTCATTTGTTGTCAACTCTTCACATGTTGTAATTCTTTTCCCTCATGCAAATCTTCATTCATAGATTAAGTTGATTTCAACAATGTGGATTAGACTAGATTAGTTCTACTTCAGTCCTGCATATATAGTGCATGTGTTTCGTCAGCTTACGTACCCCAGATTGACAAATAAATAGTTAGGCAACTGTACTACAATGATATTAATACGACATATATTTCGCCTAACACCTGCATGCCTCTGCCACTACCTTGGTAGTGTGCTCATTCTTCGCGGTGATAGCCTTAAAGAGCTCGATGGAAGAAGGCTTCTAGGAAAACATTTGGGCGCTGTTCACCTTCTGCTCACTGATGATGTTCAATGCTCGTTGTTCCTGAGCCCAAAGTTCTGTGACCACACCATCATGTAGGGTGTGAAGGGCTTCTCTTGGAAGTGTGGCCAAGTCAAGTCCGACCTTTTGGAGGGTGCAAATAGTGGCCCGATCATCTTCTGCTTCCACAGTCAACACTCCATCTGCATCGCGATAAAATGGGGGTCCAAGGGGCGAACCATTTATGTTGCTTCAACTGTCCCAAGTGCCAAGCTGGTTGATGCCGCGCTACTTCGACCCACACTGGTCTACACTTGTGATGCCTGGATCTGCAACTCGCACAGACCTGTCTGAATGGCACCCAAGACTTGCTTCTACTGCTACTTGAACTGCTATAGCAAATCACGTGGAATCCATCAACGTATCAACAATGTCATTCAGATCACCTTCTGTCAAGGTGATCAGGTCGAGGGAAGTATCGCTGGCCTTGAACTTCTTCCACGGCCCTACTTTCTCTGGTTCCCTATTGCGCTTAATTTGGAACAGAGTAGTCTCCGGGTCCGCTCCTCGTTGCCCTGTCTACTGTTCCTCCTCCTCTTATGTTTCTAGGGAAGGCTACTTCTAACTCCTGCCAGAGTCACGCTCCTCTTCTTCCTCTATCTATTTTTCAACAGCGCGCTCAGCCCTAGCTTTTTTGTCAGCCTCTTTCTTCCTCATTTCTTCTAGTTGTTCCATCTTCCACTTAGCCTCTTCCTTCTTTCGTTGCACTGCATACTTGCTAGACCCAACTGTCAATTCCGAAGCGGTGTGCCAATCTTCCGGCCAGTGGTCAAGGACCGCTGTGATTGCGTCATCTGTGGCCATGTATGGAAGGTCATACCACTTTTGTTCAAGATCCTTCCGCATGCGCATGGAGGCCTGGTGGAAGTACACCTTGAACTCCACATACTTTGCCAGTTGATCATAAATAGTTGGTGAAGATCACAGTTTGCATTTGATGGCCATGTGGATATTCATCTCCATCAAGATCCAAAAGACCTTGCTGTCCTTGACCCTTTGGGGGTCCTTCGTAGCCTAGAGTGAAGCGAACTTCAGCACTTCCGGTAGGTCCTGCGCGACCAGAGGAAACTGACTATCCTTTGGTAAATCCCATGCGACCAACAATATGGATAACAACAACCATGCATAGTGAAACATCTTGCTTTGATCCTGCACCTCTCTGCAGTTAGCAAGAAACTTGCTGCAGAGGTAGCGCACCCAGTTGAATTGTATGCCCTCGCACATTAGGCCGCTAAAGACACTACTGGTGCTAGCACTTCATCTGCGCGACACTTCCTCTTGATCTTGCCTGCTAGGATCTAAGCAGCTACCTTAACCAAGGGGTTGGTTATGCTAGTGATGGAGTAGCCTCGCAAATTCTTTGTGAGCTTAAATTTATCTTTTATTGCTTTGGCGAGGTCACACTTACTTGCCTTTCCTCTAAACACCATGGCTGGATTTTCTCTTGCGTGCGACAGTCGAGTTATCCTATGGATCAACATTTCAGTGATTGGTATCAGCTCCTTTAGCCATAGGCAAACATTTTGCACCAAGCACAATAGCTGCTTGATCACTATCATGGTTATGGGTGTGCGGTTTTAATGCGGTATCCACAACATGTTTAACAGACCAGCCTTATCCACCCCTTTTACCCACTTTCTTGGCTCTAGCGTTGTCACACTAGAGTCTTTATAGAGGACGTGGTGCATGAGTTGATCTGTGGCTAAGTGGGGAAATCGCTTCTTATCTGGAAAATCCCAATCCTCCAATTTTAATAGGGGGACACGCCCCAGGCGTGGTCCTTCAAAGGTGATTTTTTCTGGCAGTAAGGGTGTATGTAGCATGACCTTGTTTTCATCAATGTCCTTTGGAACCTTTGTCTTGCCTTTGCATGGAGGAATGTACACGGGCAGCTTAGAGATAGGGTCGGACCCCTCAACATCAAAATCCTCCGCCCCCATATCAATGTCTTCCTCATCTAGAGATATCTCCTCAACATCCTCTTCATGTTCAAGGTCCACTACCTTTCCCTTCTCCTACACAATGGGCTTTTCCTTCTGCGGGTGCTGCCTGGGTGATGCACGCATCCGCTGTGGCACTTTCTGCTAATATTTCCTTTATTTTGGAGCCTCTTGGGTCAGCGTAGGCCTCTACCTGGGCGTCCTTGGTGATTTAGGCACTTCTGTCGGTACTTTGACACTCTCAACATCTGGGGTAGCTTCCTCAGCTGTCATTTCTACTTCTGGGATAGTTCCGCCAACTGCCATTACTTCCCCTGCACTCACGGTTTCTGCGGACGCCAACATAATACTCGACAACAAATCCTGTGTCTCTTTTGGAAACCTCTCAAACACTGAACTCGCTATCAAAGCTTCAAATTTCTCATAGTTCATGTGTGCTTGAGAGCTCAACACCTCAATTCTCACTAGGCAATCACCTGTAATTTATAGGCATTTTCAAATTCAAATCCGACTGTTCCCCCCAAAATTCGTTCATAAATGTTGGATTGGCAGTAGATTTTCACAGATATTTCCCTTAAATTCCGACTTAAATGCCACTCCCCCACTCTATTTGGTCGTTTTCCCACTGTCAAGTCATGAACAGTGACCATAACAGTCCTGCGTGGTCCCTTCTTAGATAAAGCAGTTCCCTGTGCATTTCTGCTGACATAGTGACATTCCTTCATTCCGCGTAGTTCCCAATCACGCAGCTCCCCAACTTGCGCAGTGTAGTTTATAGTCTCGTGCCTCCTTTCAGCTACCTGGAGCACTAAGACTGTGCTTCCACCATGTAGTCATCTAGTCGGATCGCTGGTGTATGGCTTCAATCGACTGCCATTAACCCACCTTGGGAATGGTTCTCCATTCAACTTTACCAACTGAACTGCTCCACCATCGGCAATTTCCTTGATGTCATAGGGCCCTAGCCAATGCATTCAAAATTTTCCTAGAAATTTATCAAACGTGTTGTCATATAATAGAACTAAATCATTTACCTTGAAGGTGCACAGTTTGATGTGTCGATCGTGCCATGCCTTTTCGCGCTCCTTTTGAACTTGTTGATGGAATCCAACTAGAAATTTATCTTCTTCAAGCTCTATTAGCTGCACGAGCCTCTCCTCTAGGGCTCTGTGATCCGCCATTCCTATGAATGCCACTATGCGTAGACTAGGTACAATGTACTCCATCAGCATCACAGCTTCTGTGCCATAAACTAGCTTGAACATCATTTGTCTAGTCAGCTTCTTGCAAGTTTTCCTATAAGCCCATAGTACCACGGGTATACACACATCCCAGTCATTCCTTTGATCATTGTAAACCTTTGTTAGCGCATTCTCCAGTATCTTATTAAAATATTCTACCGTTTCATTAGCTTGCGGGTGATAGGGTGTGCTCTTATGATGGCAAACCTGAAACTCGTTCGTCATAGCGTTGATCGTCTCATTGATAAATTGTGTACCACGATCGCTCATTAGAATTTTCGGACAACCAAACCTTGTCAGTGCGTACTCAAAGATAGATTTTTCTGCTGTCACACTTGTACAGTCCTTCACAGGTTGTGCCTCTTCCCATCTGGTTAAGTTCTCAGTTGCGGTGATGATGTACTGCGTGCTCGTCTTCTTTCTTGGAGGCTAAATTGGTCCTACAAAGTCAATCACCCACTTCTCGAAGCGTTGTAGTGATATCTGCGGATTTAGTGGAAGCTCATCCTTGCACGAGGGTCTACCCATCCTTTGGCATGTGTTGCATGCCCTACAATACGTTTTTGAATCCTTATCCAAGGACGACCACCGTAACCTAGTGCATAGAATGTTCTGCGTTGTTGCCTTTCCTGCATAACGGCTCCGCCATGAGCCTCAGTGAGGATGCTATTTCATTCGAACTCTGGCACATAACGTCGTAATATTTCATCTGATGCCATTTTGTACAAGTGCCTTGCAATGACAGAAAATTCTTCTGCCTGCACCCCTAATTCCTTCTTCTGTTGGCTTGTATATCCTTCCGGAGCCGTACCTATCTTTAGGAAGTTTATAATATCTTCAAAGTGGTTGTCCGCGACGCGTACTGCAAAGAGTTGCGCATCGGGCAGTCCTTCCTCCAAATTCGTAGGTTGCTCTCCTGTTTCAATGTGCGACAAATGATCCTGTCCAACATTCAAGCATCATGGTTTCACAATAACTTCAAAATCATACTCTTGGAACAACAATAGCCACCTGCATATCTTCCCCCCCAACACAGGCTTATTAACCAGGTATTTTAATGCCGAATGGTCTGTATACATCTTAAAATGTCTGCCCAACAAATAATGCCTAAACTTCTAGAGCGTGTACACCATAGCTATTCCTTCGCGCTCTGTTGTGGAATAATTTTTCTCAACTTTGGAAAACTTCCTACTTGTGAATGCTATAGGGCTATCCAAGTCCCCTTCACCGGCCTGTGTCAGTACTGCTCCTAGTGCAATACATGATGCATCCACATGCACATGAAATTCCTTCTTCCAATCTGGGAAGACTAGGATCGACGCGGTGACCATTTTCTCCTTTAGCACATCCAAGTTCTTATGGCATTATTCATTCCAAAAGAACGTAACATCCTTCTTTAACAATTTTTCCATCAATGCAGTGATCTAGGCATAGCTCTTGATGAATTTCCTATAGTATCTCGTATGCTCCAACTTTGCACATAGTTGTTTCACACTCCTTGGTGCCTCCAAATTGATTATGACTGTGATCTTCACAGGGTCTACCATCAAGCCTGGTCTGCATACCACATGGCCCAGCAAGGTCCCAAAAGGGACACAAAACAAATATTTCTTTAGACTGAGTGCGATCTAGTACCTCTGGCATGTATCTAGCATCAAGCGCAAACTTGACACATGGCGCTTCACCAGACCAAACATTGTCCAATCGTCAAAGTATACTTCTAGAAATTTATGAATGAAATCCTTGAACGCTGTGATGACTATGCGCAAAAAGATCACTGACGTGTTCTTCAGCCCAAAAGGCATCACCGTATACTGGAAGCATTCCCATCTAGTTGCGAAGGTCATATTACTTCTATCCTCCAGCGCAATCTTGATCTGATGATACCCAGAGAACCCATTAGTGAACGAATATGCTTCCTGACTGCCAACATTATCTAGGACCTCATTGGTGAATGAAGTTGGGAAGGGATCATGCATGCATGCATCATTCAACTTCCTGAGATCTACACATATCCTTATTTCTTCCTTCTGCTTCTTTTATAGACCCACTATTGGGCATACCCAATCAGATTCTTCCACCAGTTCAATAATACCTGCCACGAGCATCTTGCCTAACTCTAAGCGGACACTTTCTTTATACTTCAGATTGAGGCAGTAAGGTATTTGATTTATAGTTTTCATGTCCGGTTTGAGGGTGATCTTCATTACACCCAGGTCTCCTATTATACCTTTCAGATCTGAAAACTTCATGGGGAACAGATGCTGATATTCACAGAGTAGTTCAACAACCTTATCTACTATCGCGTCGTCCCAGGAATCCCCAATCTTTGCAAACTTTGGCTCTTCCTCCGTGCCAATGTTCATCTGTCTAGTTTTGAGCGGCTCAATTATGTCTGGGTTCTCTAGTTATGGCCCTTCAACTTCATGGTGTCCTTTGGTCTCTGGAATATTAAAATTCCTCGTGTCTTTGTCTTCTTCTTCCGCTGTGACATTGTAGCACTCTAGTGCATGACTCAGCTGGGTGGTCTAGTAAGGTTGAATCAAATCTAGAGGATCCTGCGGTATCCTGAAATTTTTTGTCTTATCCTCCTGCAATGCTTCATCGATAGATTCAAATCCATCCTCAAAACTGAACGTAATAAAAAATCCCTGGCGCAAAATATCCCATTCTTCAGTGCCATGGCAGAGTTCTGTCTCCAAGTACCAATTCATTGGTATAATATCCAAGGTATGACAAAACAGATGGACCCATTCCGGTTAAGGCTTCACTCCGTACATTTCAGTCCATTTGGCCAAATGGTCACGCAGATCATTTCTCCCATCATATTTTTATGTTAATCGTACCTTCATGTGGCCAAAGCGTACCCTCATCATCCTCTTATATTTGCACCAATGATCAAAACTTTCTTTATGCGTACCCCACCATCTTGCGGGCATAGCACATGTTGGGTTGTGTTATATTCTTTCCACATAGTTAATAGGGGGTTTGAGGGGTACCCATAACCCCACTTTATGGGGTCCGGGGCAGCGCTCGGGAAAATTTTGGTTTTGGACCCTATGTTAGGTTGGGCGGACCCACCTATGGTTTTGTGCATGATTTTCGCACATGTTTTTTGGACGCGATGGTTTTCAGTCCATGGTTGGACGCGATGGTTTCCTGTCCCATGGTATTGGATGCTTCGGCATGTATAAATATGTATTGTAACATTGAAAGGAAAATAATGAAAAATCAAGCTGGTAGTCTCGGTTTTGGGATCTAGTGGGAAATCTCTGTGTATATGTGTTTTATGTGTTATGATCTTGCATTTTTATTTTTCCTGTGATTTAGAATTCGTATGCAGGTAATTTCTATACGGGGTTAAAACCTACAGTACACAAGGCCCAATCTAATTCCTAGAAGTGATGCTTCTCTGGTACTTCCCTTTCAAATGCATCCAAAAAGTGATCAACATCAGTTAACCCATCATAGTAAGGCAGATTTATTACCTCTGATGATACACAACGCAATGACTTGGTCATCATATTATAGCGCAATGTATATACTTCATGTAGTCAATTCTGCCAGTGCTCCAGTTCTTCGTCTAAATCTGATGTACAGGAGCTCTCGTGGTCCCATGCAATATTTCCATCTGCTGTTGGATTCACCCAATCTTGATATCAGACCATTATCTTGTAAATCTAGTCCAAATCATCATCACTTTCATAATCACGGACCGGTTCAGTATAGTGCGGTCCCTCTGCAGGGTCTAGTGGCACCACTACGCGGAGTGATTTCTTCTCAAATATCATCTTTCACTTCTTTATGTTGATTACCCGATCCATATCAGTGGCCTAATAAATCCCAAGGAGCGCGGGGTAGGGATTATTTTCATCCACAATTTCTATCACTTCAAAATCTGCTAGTGCGCTTGTGCCTTCGATATCAACTATTACCCCCTGCAATCTCCCCATTTGGATGATTTTATGCTAATTCACCATCCTTAATTGAATCAGAGACCACTGTAGTGCAGGTCTCCCAGTTCTTTCTCATGTCTATTTCGAAAAAACATTCACGTTGGACCTTAGGTCCAAGGTAACTTGGTCCATTTTTTACTCTCCTATCCGCGTGGTGAGTCTCATCTCACGTCTAGTTCATGCCTTATGATTACCAATCTTCCTAACTACGTGCGGTCCATCAGTAGCAGTTTCCATTCCAGTGCACCTATTGATAAGCTCCTGCAATCCCTTCACAACCTTACTATCACGGAGCAGTTTCATGCAGGTCTCCAAGAATGTGGTAATCATGGATGGGTTCATTTCTTCAACTGGTTTCTCCTGACTCCCTAAGGTAGAGGCCTCAGCGTAACTTTTCTTTGCTTCCATAAATGTTCCTTTTGCACGTTCTATATCAAACTCAATCTCCTTTTCTGGTTCTTTTCAGACTCACTCACCTTATTTGGGTTGCTTCCCCTTATCCTCATCAGTCATCACTCCACTCCGCAGCACAATATTTACCTTGGGGCCTTCTTTGCGAAGCTCAACCCTCATCATTTGTAGGTTTTGAGTCTGTTGTTGAGGTTGCACCCCCTTCTCATGTATCTTGGATAACAATATAGGGCAGTACTTCATCGCATGATCAAACTAAGTACAATAGAGACATGATAGCCACATCAGATTCAGGCAATCTTGTGCGTAGTGTTTTGGTCCTCCACAATTGTAACAAATAATCTGTCCTTCACCTCTACAAGGTCCTCATCCACCTCAGCCTCAACCATGCCCCTAATACTCACCTCATGCTCCTCCAGCACCTTGGTCCAGAGGCCTCGTTTCTACCTGCACACTGTATGTAGGTATCTTCTCCATCATTAATTCGTAACTTCGGCAATTGCACTCATCATGACCCACAGATTGACAAAATTTGCAGAAGAGTTGTTGTGTTGTCTATACAAATTTCTGCAACAAATGGCAATTGTCTGTCGCATGTTTCCCAACTAATTAACAGATAACACACCATAGCGTAGGTCCTGTACTTGGTCCTGTTGTAGCTTCTAGCCTCAGAGGCATTGGTCCCCCTGATGCAACATAATTTGCAAAAATAGGACAATGATCTTTGTCATGCCCCTGGATTTTGCACTTCAGGCACCACACTTCTTTGCACACCCCTCGCCGAGTTGTTCTATCTTTCTTCAGACTTTGCATTTCGAGGCAAAGGTTCTGCAACTGCACGTGAATCTGCTGAACCCCCATATTAGCATCCTGCATTGGTGTCTCATGCAATCTCATCACAATTTCCAGAGCTTCCACCTGGGTCCTGTTCTTCTGTTGTGATAGCGCAACCCTTAAGTGAGCCAGGAGCGAGGCCACAAACCATTCGTGGTGCTTTCCATCAGTCAGATTCATGTTGGCTTCATGTATCGTACACTTCAATCTTTGATCCAAATCCCAGGGCGTCTCTCCAGGCTTCATCATTATCTCCTTGAATTCCACAATTGATTGCACCTTAGACTTAGGTCTACTAAATTCCTTATTCAACGCAGTTTGGATATCATCCAACACGGATGTCGAATTATCTTTGCGATACTTAATGTACAAAGTTAGTGCGTGGTCCTGCAAAGCACTAACCAATTTTGATTTCTTCATTGATCATCCATGAGACCCTGAGCTTCCCATACAGCCTTCGTGACGAACCAAAACTGGTATGGATCTTCATTTCCTATTCCCTTGAACACAGATAGATTTACGGAGTTTGCCATGTTGAATGGTGGTGGAGGTGGCGGCGATGTAGGTGAGGGGGTAAGCAGTTGAGGTGAGGATGGACGCAGTGTGGATAGATGAGGTGAGGATGGAGGTGGTGTAGGTATTCGCAGGAACTCCTATCTTATCAACTGAATAGCACTCAGTGGAGAAGCCTGTGCTACTGCTTCGTCGTCACTTAGACGAGGCTCAATCAGCGAGCTATATTCAGGGCATTTTCTTCATCCATCCATAAAATTCCTTCCACTTCGCGTAGCCCCAAACATCAAGGTAACTGCATAACCCACTTTTCACACAAGAGCATCTTAATACATTGTATTTAATGATTTTAAATACTTACCTCGCGGCCCCTTGAAGAAGTGGCGCTTTGCTTTGTTGTATTTGACTGAAGTATCAACTGCGAACTCTATCAAAAACCCCCCATGATACAGTCAAGCCAATGATTGATAGCGCACGCGATCTTATCTTCAGAGGCTTCCAATTTCTGCACTAACTCTGGGGTCTAGACAATTGGACCGTCAAGCCTCCAGCTCCCTTGGCCGTCTGCCAACTTCGTGATCCACTTGTATAATTCAACCAGGAAGGAGTAGAAGAAGATTTCGTGTATCTCTATGTCCAGATATCTATCCAACCACTGTTCTTTTGTCAATCGTGGATTCCTGTTTTCTTACACCGTGAATTTGTGGATATTTCTATCCAACTAGTCTTCAATCTCCTTCTTAGTTGGATTCCAATGACATGACATCACGCATCTCATTATGCGGATCTCGGTCCAGGAAACGAAGCCATTTGTTGGCTTGATGGGCCTTGACCCAGGTTCAACGTTAAGAAGCCAAGCAAATCCTTACACTACTAACCCTTTCGGCATCAATCCACAGAGCGCAGACTGAAATCTCACCCGAAGTAGTATGGGGGGATGCAGGAACCAAGTTTCTGCACCCTAAGATGGTTGAGATGTCGATTATTTTCCCTAACCTTCCTTCACGTAGATTGATAAGCCCTTTAGGGATTATCAAAGTACTTATCTTATTCATCCTCAAAGCCTTCGTGAAAGTCTTTGGTCATCCTTCGCGGGCCCTAAATAGATAGATCAGGGACTTACGTGCCCCTATAATTAATCTTACTTCTGTATCTACCCAGATTTGCATAAGTATTGGTTACTTTAACATGCATTACAATTATCTTCGTGTAAACAATATTCCTACTTGTGTTCATATGACAAAGTAAAATACATAGATTCATGCATCAATATAACATTACTTCATACTCCATTATTCAACATAACATAATCGCAACATTCATAACATAAGTAAAACAACGCATACATAGATAGTTGTAGAATATTATTCTTTACTAATAATTGAGATTTCCAGTATAGACTCCGATTGCCCTGTGCACATAGCTGGAGGGGTCCACACACTCAGTTGCGGACTTCTACCCTAGGGCTCTACACACTCAAATGCAGAGCCTCTTCCTATGGCTAAGACTCTTCACTCTTAGCTCTCATAGACCCATTACAAACTCAAACTTTTAACAAAAACTTATGAACTCCACTATCTTAGACTCCTCTAAGACCTCCATTTTATACAATCCCATGGTCCGCGGACCATGGGTAGATCACTAAAGCTGACATGCTTTTACACAAAAGAAGGGCGGAAACCCTTTATTGACTCTTGACATCTTCGGGCTCCGCGATCACAAAATACGGAAACTTTACATTAAGAAATTCACAACAATGTAAACACCTTAGTAAAATGGTGTCGTAGAAAGGAGAAATAGGACCCTTATGGAAATGTCAAGGCATACATTGAATGAAAAGAATTTTCCAAATGACTATTGGGTTGAAGTTGTCTCTTGCATAACATATATAATAAACCAAAAGTGTTAAGAATATAGTTCCTAAAGAAGCATGGAGTGGAAGAAAGCATAGTGTCACTCACATGAGAGTGTTTGGATGTGTGACATATGAAAATGTCCTGGATGAATTAAAAAAGAAGTTGGACAACAAGGGGAAGAAATGCATATTTTTTGGATATAGTGATGAATCTAAGGCATACAAGCTCTATAATCCATTAACCAAGAAGGTCATAATCAACAGAGATGTGCAGTTCATAGAAGAGGAAGCATGGGATGAAAGTATGGAAAAGACAATCAATCTGAAGGAAATTTACCACAAGAAGACAAAGAGGAATTGACTGCAACAAGCAATTCCTCACTAGTGACTCCTCCTACACCAATTCAAGCTCCAAAAATAAGTCATCAAGTGACACCATGAACAAGAAATAGGACAACATCGTGAAGCCATACAAATACTACTCTGAGTGTACTGTAGAGACCCACAACACCATCTTCTCCAAGTGCATCATCAAGTGACATGTAAAATTCTGTAAGCATAAGAAGAAAAAACTTGAAAATTTAAGTGAAATTTATGATAAAATGAAGCTAACAATACAATAGGTCTAAATTCTTTATTTGAATTATTTTATCATGTATATGACCCAATTCATTTTGAAGATGTCGTCAAGGAAGAAAAATGGATTGCAACAATAGATGAAGAAATGGAAGAAATAGAAAATAATGACACATGGGAGTGAAGTGGGTCTCTACGACCAAGAGAAATGCTAAAGGAAAGATTGAAAAACATAAAGTAAGGCTGGTTGTCAAAGGATACAAGTGGCAGTGTAGAAGAGATTATGCTGAGACTTTTGCACCAGTTGTGAGTGTGGAGATAGTGCACGTATTGCTATCAATTGTCACACAAAATAAATGGAAGGTGTATCAAATAGACATGAAATTAGTGTTTTTGAATGGAGTGCCGAAAGAGGAAGTCTAAGTGGTGCAACCACCTAGTTATGAGGTGCAATGTCAAGAAGACAAGGTGTATATGTTGAAGAAAGCTATTTATGGGCTGAAGCAAGCACTGCGCATATGGTACAACAAGATATATGCTTACTTGATTGGAAATGGCTTTGACAAATGTGATGGCGAGCCTACTCTCTACATTAAAGAGAGTGGCAGTAAAATTCTCATTGTTTTTTTATATGTACAAGATTTGATTTTTACATGGAGTGATGATCTCCTCATTGTTGTTTTCAAAGAAGTCATGAAAAGTGAGTTTGAAATGACATACTTGGGGTTGTTAAGGTATTTTTTGGGCATAGGAGTGAAGAAAACAAAAACAGAATTTTTATTTCTCAAGAAAAGTACGTTGCAGAAATTTTGAAGAGGTTTAACATACATAACAACAAGTATGCACTAACTCCAACTATCATGGGGTTGAAATTGAGCAATTACATTTGTGGCAGTGATGTCAATTTGACACTATACACACGTATGGTTGGCAACTTGATGTATTTGACAACAACTAGACCTGATATAATGTATGCAGTGAGCTTTGTGTCAAAATTCATGGAGACACCAAAAAAGATACATTAACAAGAAGCCAAAAGAATTCTAAGGTATGTCAATGGGACAAAGGAGTATGGTATTTTGTACAATGAAAAAAATGATTTTAGGATGGTTGGCTACACTGATAGTGATTGGGAAGGAATTGTTGATGATAGAAAAAGAACATCAAGATATGTTTTTCATTTGGGTTTAGGAGACGTTTCATGGACCTCCAAGAAGTAGTTGATAATGTCAGTGTCGACAACAAAAGTTGAATATGTCACAACGACTGCAACAACATGTCAAAGCAGTTTGGATTAGAAGGATGCTAAAATATTTATGGTAGGAACAAGAAGTAATGACAACTATTTACTGCGACAACAATTCTACAATTGAATTGTCAAAGAATTATGTTTTTCACAAGAGGAGAAATCACACTAACACTAAATATCATTTTATCAGAGAACTAATTAATAATGGATAATATTTTTGCAGCGGTATAAGTCACAAGAACAATTTGCAGACATCTTTACAAAGCCATTGACACGAGAAAGTTTTGTACATCTAAGAGATTGTTTGGGTATAGTGAATATCGGTGGTTGTGATTAAAGGAGAGTGTTGAAAAATTACTCCCAACCACCACGTTAATGAATGACAGTGCAACCATAACTGAAGTACACAAGTAAATCAAGCAAGCCTATTTTTATTATAGGTTGCAAATTTTGTTTTCAGGCTGGAGGAGAATAACGTAAATGAAAATTATTAGCATAGTACACACTCCCCCTTCCACAACACATAAAACATTGAAGAGGAGAAAATTTATCGCATAGTTAGTGAATCATATGTTCCAAACGTTTACTCTGCAATTTCTTTAGTATTGCGCAACCTCTACAAGTTCAGAAAATTACTTTTTCTTTTATTTTTTTCGTGTACAATTGCCCATCTTGTGTTTTCATGATTTAACTTGTAATAAATTAATATATTAAAAAATGTATGTTTGAATGCATATGTTAAGAAGCATTTTTTCAGTTGTGGAAGTAAGCTTGTGAGGTTAGGAGAGAAAATCATGGAGCCATTTTTAGTTTTAATCTTTGTTACTTCTCAAAAACCAATGAAGTGTAAATCTCCTTAAATATTCTTAGTTTTACTTGGTGAAGGAACGAAAACCTCCCTATTTCATATGAATGTATTTTATTGTATTTGAAATCATAATAAAAAGTATATATGTTGTACGTTTTCCATCTTGGAAATTTCACATCTAGTTTTACTGCGTGTAAATTTCTCTGAGCTTTTAACTCTATTTTCTGTTGCAGAAATTAAATTTTGTGAATTAACCTCTATGGTGTTGTCTTAAGGAGGGTCCTCTACCTCAACTAACAAATACTCCTCCTGCATATGCTATTGGTTCCTCCTACATATGTTATCGTTGAAAGGAATTTGAGAGTGTTTGGTTGAGGTGTGGATCTAATTCAGGCCTTTTTTTACCTTTTCATTATGTCGTAATTCTGAATTCTTTGCTAGAGCATCTCATTAAGTTTTTGAGCATTATAAACCCTTCGAAATCCAATTTTCGAGCTTAAATTTTACTTTTATACACAAAGTTTGTTTATAAGTTATTATCTAAACCAAAAACTGTATTTTTGATAAAATGTCTTCTAACTTGATTTTATTTTCATCACATTTCCTCATTCTTGTGTAACTTTTATACTAAATCACCTCTAGTTTCACCAAATTTATTTATCTATCGAAATAAAGAAGTGAAAGGGTTTTTTTTTATAGAGTTGTTGGTCTTCCATTCAATGCCATTTTAGAAAATGTAGTTTTCACATTTAATCAAGAAGTTGTGTAGAGTGCAGAGCTGGATTTCATTGTGCAAAATGTGAAGCCACCTCTGCACTCCGTACGATGGTTATATGTGTGTTTTGTGGAGTAAAAACCATCAGAATAGTCATAGTCCCTGAAACATGTCACTTTCTCTTTAGTGCATTTAACAATGAAAGCCTGAGATGTAACATGAACCATGGTTTTATTTTAAATTTTAGTTTATATTGCACTGTTTAAATGTAATTGTATACAATATAATTATAAAACACAACAATTTTATGAAAAAAACAATTAAACCTAAATACAATAAAATAATTTTGTAAAATGTATTTTGTAAAATTCAATTATAGAATGCAATAATTTTATACATAATTTAATTAAATCTAAGTACAGTGAAACAAATTTTATCCCAATTGGTTGTGTGGAGGTACTTTAATAATTTTGACAATCATCAATTTAATACTCTATTCGGAGTGCGGAGGAAGTTCATTATGTGGAGTGCAAAGGTCCTCCACACTCAACACAATGAACTTCATCTGAAAACTCCACATTTTGCATTCCACACAGCTATATCATGAGAGCCGTTGATCTCCATGCTTAGAGTGGAACAAATGGTATAAACCTAAGTTTCTTGCAGAGCACTTGTGTGGAGTGTTGAGGAGTAATGGAGGAACTTGTGTGAAGGAGGAGGAAGTTGTGTAGATGTGGCTTTAATTGTGCAGAGTGAGGATGTGTGAAGGAGGGAATAATGACACACTGTGGAGACGACTATGAAAACAGATCATTCTTGAATAATGATAAAACATGGACCCTGCACTGCCTTAATCGATTAATTAGCGGTATAGGCAAGGATTATGTTGCGTTGCAACTATTACTCTTGTTCCATAAAATACTCAACCATAATTCCAATATTTTTATAGAATTCCCTCCTACATGCCTCTAGAGTCTAAACCTTGGCATATATTTGCATGCAAATAACTATCCATGTGGCTTCAAAATAAGTCCACATAACTGTTGTAAATAATGTTTTCGTTTATGTCAAATTCAGAGGGAGTTGAAAAGTATTGGTGTCCCTAATATCTACCAAGTTCCTCAGCTAATCGTCCTTGTAGGTTTAGCACCAAATTCTCTATAAATAAGGATGAGTAAGCATCCTTAAAGGGTCTCCATGCAGTAAGATGGAGTATAAGTGTGGTTTGCAATTCTGAGGCTCGAGGATTGAGGATGACGAATTATGAGGCTTGAGGAACGAGGGTGAGGATGTCCAAGGTGCGAGGAGCACAATGCATCCCTCAATGACTATCCAAAGATTAGCTATAAAATCACTTAGATGAGGGATCTAGGAATTATAACTATAATGGTCCTTAATAGTAGTGTTTACTCATGCATGTCGGTCATTGCTTCCATAATTCACATAATGGGCATATTCAACACTTTGCTATAGGCATGTTAGCATAGGATTTCTAGAAATTTTTCCCCACTAAGGAGGAATGGTAGCCTTCCCTCTTCTATGCCTCTAAACCGTGGCATATTTTGCATGAAATTCATTAGCCATGTGGTCTCTAATAATCCCACATAATTACCTTGTAACACATCCCAAAATTGATATGGATTTATCATAAATCAAGGTAAAGGACTTTGGCTAGTAATAAAATATTATTATTTGGCTTTTGGTCCCCTTGAGCCTCCCAAGCTCCCTTTGATTCATTTCTTGTGGAATCATAGCTCCTTGTGTATTTTTTCTTGTTATTATACAACCAATGATGTATTATTATTATTATTATTTTCAACGTACAATATTTAGATATTATATGGCTTGGCCCTTTCCCATTCATCATATACATATTTAGATTGCAATACCCAAGATCAAAATTAGGGTCTTACATTATGTGTTGTTTTCATATGATTAAAATGTATAATTATAATTAGAGTGCTTAGAATTCTAAAATAATCTAATAATATAATAAAAAAATAATATTTCAATACTAAAATTACCACACTATCCACACAATGAACACACAATATACCATGGGAAAACTCAATATGAGAAAATATAGAAAGAAGGTTAAGGCTATACCTTTCTTAATTTTTTGTAGATATAAGATGAAAATACAAAATAATATAGAATTACTATAAAAATAGAATATAAAATGTGGCTTAAATGGTTTCTATAAGGCATTATACTTCCTTTGTCCTACTATAAATATCCCATTCCTTTATTGATATAGGAAATAATAAATCAATGCATAGAAATGTAACCCCTTCCTTTCCTTGTAGGATAATATTTAACATTTCCTAATAGCTATTTAGGATTAACATTCATTTTTCTACTTGTCTCAACTTCTAAATAGAGTTATCATTTTGGACCTTACATAATCTTTGTCAAAGTCCACACATGATCATATCCATATGTGTGAGTAAAAATGATGATATGGCATCCACTTGGTGTTGTGGTAGTCCAACTATATGTAACATTATGGGAGGCATGACCTCCTCGTACAAGCTCCAAGTAAGGAGATCCCTGTATCATTAGAAAGCTCTTGGTGAACAAAAAATGTTTAAAGGGATAGAGACTTTGTTAAGAAAACATTTTCCTCAAGTTTCTCCCTAAAGTACCACTTACCCTTTCTTAGAAGTTGTGCTTTTAACCCAATCTGCTAACACCCTTGTTACTCTTATGTAGTTTTTCTATATTTCTTATGAAAAAGATATCATTTGCTATACTTCTTTATATTTTGGTGCTAATTCCTCTATTCCAGGTAAGCATTTTCTTAATATAGAATGAAAGGCTTATATAGATTCAATTTTTTCACATTCGCTATCCAGTAAATACACATGTATGGAGGTGTTGCCTATGTTGGGCGTTGCCAACATGTAAGGAGATATACCCAATGTCAGGTACCAATTAGACCTTACACCATTTGGTGTAGGAGTCCCATCCGGCTTTTGTTGAGCCAATTAATTGTTCCTAAAAGGACCAACTAACTACTACACAATAATTTATTAATTCGAGGTTTCGTTTTTCTATTTCAATATTATCAACATAGTTTATGCAAGAGAGATGTGAATATGACTAGTTACTATGATCCTATTGAAAAGAAAATCTACAATAACAAAGGAATCCATTCAATATGCAATCTCTAATTATCACAAACTATTCAAAACATTAACTTCTATTGGCTTTAGAAGGAAACAACAAAAGGAAACAGTCTGAACATCAAGTTATTTCTTAGGGAACAACAACTGCAGAATAGAAAGACAACACTACATACTCATACTGTTGAAAGCGATTAAGAAAACATAATAGCAATCTATGACAATATGCAAGAAACGGAAAGAGAGAAAACTACTCTTAACATATTAACTACAATGGATCTATTCTTTAGCGATTTCAATAAAGCTTATTCAAAACAAATCATTTAATATAGCAAGAAGACAACAAGAAATTGAGAACAATTGCACAAATAGAAATAGTTGGAATAGTAGAATCAAACACCAATTTAATGATACAATAGAATACAACGTTGTTTCCAGGATCAGGCCCAAATCTAGAATCAAACTTCCTTAATGAAGGAATCAACACAACAAACTAAATATAAGTAATAAACACTTCCATTCGATTGTAGAGAACTAGTTACAATTAATGAATTTACAGGGCCGAGCTTTTGTCAAAAATAATATTGCAACTTTGAACAAACCCTTTCGAGGCTTAATGCCAATCTTTATATCATATTAGTAAAAGATAAATATCAGAGAATCTATTTTTAATAACGAGCAATTATGAGAATCTAAATATTTTCAGGATGCTCATTTAAGCTACAAAGATCTTAATGCATCCGAAAGACCATGTCGAAAGGTCATTTTCAACTAGTTCGCTCCAAAATAGGGTGTAACAAATTGAGGCTTATACGATCATTCCAGGAAGAAACATCAACTATCAATTTATCAATAGATTCATGTCCAATAATGAAGATCTGTTTGTTAGTAAATAACACTTTAATGATCGAATCCGTTCATAAAATAATGAAAAAATAAATGCATATAAAATACTACTAAAATCCATACTACACAAATTAGCATAGCCTAATCACAAGAAAGAATTGGAAAATAATATGAAAATTAAGAAATAAGGCAAGGAAAATATGACAATTATGAGGCCCAACATCACCCCCCAACTAAAATTTTTGCATGACCTCATGCAAACAAATGATTAACATGTAGGGTAGTTAAGGAGCAAGCTTCATAAGCTTCCTCTCCTCTATGCTTGAAATCCATTTATACTTCACAATCCATAAAATTACCTACTTCTAAAAAATCATAATCAAGCTTATAAAATGACTAAGGGCACCAGGTCATGGGGCATCGATACCTGCATCCTATCCAGTGGATACCTCTTTCTGATACCATGTGAACATTGTCTTCTGCTCTAGTCATAACATACCAAAAATTTTGATAACCAAAGGGATCTATGTTCTTGACTTCATTAGGTGATGTCTTCAATCTCTCCTTATCTCCATGAAAAGCTTCATATCTGATGTCTTCCAAATATTCCATCCTTGAGTGCAAGACATCATATTGAATTTGTGCAAGTGCAGGTGCAACACTAGGTTTCTCTATAAAAATATCATGACGAGTTTGTGTGTAGAAGGGGTTAATAGGTTCCCCTCTAACCCTAAGATCTAGATCATGCTCCCTTCTCTAGAAGGTATGATAAGACATTTCCCACTTCACCTGTTTCTATCAAATGATATAAAAGCCTGAAATTGAATATCTCTAGTAAATGGGACAAGATTTTCTTCCACATGCTCTTCTAAGAAGAAATTATGCATACAAAACTCACACAGAAGATACTGTGTATACTCATCCTGTCTACGGAAAGTATAAACGAAATCCAGTACATTTCTAAATTCATGTGGTTGTCTAGATTGTATTGCTTTCACTTTGAGCAACAAATATCACTCAAGTAAATATAAAGCATAGTTTCGAGCTGGGGATCTGCATGCCAAGGCATCTGAATAAATAAAGAAAATTTCCTTCATTTGTTATGCAACTTTCTTAGGCCGGTCCTTTAAATTTTTTAATTCCTTTTTAGATGCTATTGGTTGTGCATAGGTGTCACCTCCTATTGTTGTTAGTGATTTAAATCGTTGGAGAAATTCCTGGTGTTCCCTCCGAGGCACCACTTCTCTTAGATATCTTGCTATGGTCTTTTGTTTTTCCTCCATAGTTTTTCGCAGGACTCTAATGTATGCTTCTAAAATCAAGGGAATATAAGGAGGCACATATTTTGTTTGTACCCCTCTGTCATT
This sequence comes from Pinus taeda, assembly GCA_000404065.3. Taxonomy (NCBI): domain Eukaryota; kingdom Viridiplantae; phylum Streptophyta; class Pinopsida; order Pinales; family Pinaceae; genus Pinus; species Pinus taeda. The sequence goes on along the minus strand of APFE030692957.1, from coordinate 188,187 downwards.
AAAATTAAATAGTGGGTCAATCTAAGTTCCTATTTCAACAAGGCTAGGAGGATCGTCCACCCTCTGTTCGTTAGGGTCAATCTGGTTTCCTACTTCAGTATAAGCAAGAATAAAGTATTGTTGATTACTTTCTTCATTAAAGACAGATATGAAATCAATTTGGACTTCCATTTCTTGAGTTTATTTCTTTCTTCTAGGCCTCTTCACATAATCTCTATGAAACTTCTTACTGCCATGTAACCAATTTTTCAGTTGTTGTACCTTTCCTCATAGTTTCTTATTTTCTTTCTTTAATCTATCAATTTCCTTCTAAAATTTCCCTTTTTCTTTCTTTCTCCCAGTTATGGCATATGTGGTCATCTGAACAGGGTTGCTAACCAAGGCTGCTGGAGAGGGAACAACAACTATTATTTCAGCTTCTTCGGAAATAGTTTCCTGAGTGAGTTTGATTGTTAATGAGTTTTCATCTTCCCTTATCGTTACATTAGTTCCAGACTCCTAGAAGCCCACATCAAGAAAATTCCATTTCCATTTTCACCTTCATTTTCTCCTAATTTCCATTGTTTTCATAAATAATGTGCCAAAAATACCTTTTTCCCTTTCCAAATCTTTAGCCATTGCCTTTGGAAATTTTCCCTTAGCCATAAAACACAACAAGTGATGCCCACTAGGATATTTTGGCCAACATTCAGCTTGGAATAAGTGTCCCTTCCTTGTGGTCTGATTTTACCTTTATTAATTTTTCTTACATGAACTTTTAATCTGGGGTTGTTACAGACCCCTCCCCCTTAGGGGAACACCATCCTCAGTGTTAAACCACACCTAGAGTCAGCAAAATCGTTGAAGAGAAAAAACATATTGTCTATGGATATTTATAACCCAGCTCGTTGCAATATTTACAATAACATCCTGCTCAAAAGAAAAACAATCATGTAAAACATGAAAACATGACAACCATGCCACTTATTCGAGCTTTATAACTTAGCTCATTGTGGTATTTACAATAGAAACCATATATAAATGTGTACAAATACCAAGAATCATTTTCCTTCACCTAAAAATAATGAAGCATACATAGCCTGCACCTGATCAACCATCTCCCATGTAGCTTCATCAGGCCCAAAGTGCTTCCACTGAACTTTAACCTACTTGAGTGCTCTGTTCTAGAGAACAAGATGTTTCCATTGCAATATGCATTTGGGTTCTATCTATAATTCTCCTTCTTGATCCACTTGCAATACAAACCAATAAATAACATGATCAATATCATTTACATATATTTTAAGCAATGAAACATGAAAAACATCACGGACTTTCACTGTCAGAGGTAGTGCAAGTCTACAGGCCACTAGTCCAATCCTCTCAAGGATCTCATAAGGCTTGTAATACTATGGTGCCAACTTGCCACATGATCCAATCCTCAATGAGATCTTCTTGGGCTTGGTGCACAAATACAGATTCTCCCTGTTAATTTTTGTAATTGTGGTCAAATTCCACCTTGGGCAGCTCAGATGACCGAGATGATGATTGCTTAAATTCCTCTTTTCGAGAGGACCAAAATTGACCTAAATATCACCTTATTTGGACAAGTTAAAGTTTGTTTTTGAATTTATTTATTTACTAATGTATATTGGGTTAGGTCGGCCCTAAGCACATTTTAAATTGGATAGGTTAGCATCAAGCCTAACTGGATTCTCATGAAACCCTACAAATAGAAGAGGCCTCAAGCTCATTTGGACACATTGAAAATTCCATCTTCTCTACTTTTATTGTCTTGGTTCACACAGGTTTGATGGAGGAAAGCTTGTGCAAAGGGTCTCAACCTACAGGGTCAAAGCTCACACTGATCTAGGGTTTTCTGATTCCTGGACGTTGACTTAGAATTGGGCATTTTAGTTCCTGGACGTTGGCACACAATGGTCCTGACAACATCCAAGGAGCCTTGGACGTTGGCACAGAGTGTTATGTGAGCATTTGGGAGGCTAGGGTTTCCACTACTTAGTTTGGTCCCTGGGCACACACACAATATGGTTCTAAGAGTGTCAAAGACTAATATAGATGCTCACACAACTCCTCCTACCCGTGTCCCAGAATCAAATATGAGATTTTAGTATTCCAAATATTTCTCTTAGTGAAAATAGTGTTTAACAATATCTAGTAGTTGACTACAAACAATGACAACACATTACAACCATCAGAATGAGGGTTTTGATTATAATCATGATTAGATCTATTTCATGGATATCATATTTGTTTTGTTCATAGATAAAGTTATGGATCATTGTACTCTCTTTTGATTAATCATTTGATGAAGATCTATGAAGAAAAATATTTTCAAGGGTTTTCCCCATAGTGGGTTTTTCCCTGGTCTCAGACCAATCCTGGTGTCTCTATGTGTGCATGTTTTTCTTGTATTGTTCATTTATGTTCCACTACATTGATGATTATCTTGTTATTTCTCTATAATTGCATATGCCGATGAATAATGGTGTAGATATGGATAATGTGATGATGATATGGGGTGAACTTAATGTATTAAAGTAGAAAAGCAATTATCAAAGCAAAGAACAACGTGGCCCTATGAAAAATAAACATGGTATCAGAGTTGGGCTAAATAAAATCCATGGAGATAACCCTGAATGATGACACCTTATATGGAAGCAAGAAGAGGATGGTGGAGACCTAAAAGAATTCTAGGGCTTGATGAAAACCCTAGGAAACTTGATTATTAGGGTTTTATGGATTCTATGAGGTTAGGGTTCGAGAGAAAACCTTGGCTTGTGGAAACAATATGAGATATGGAACCTATTTGTTCAATGTGAAGATGCTCAAGAACATGACAAAGATTTGATGAAGCCCTAGATGGGATAATCCCTAGAAGACCTGGTTGGATAACTGAAGGCAACATTGGCATATGGACCATGGACATTGATGGCTCTTGAATATTGATTCACCTCTCATTGAAGATAAGTATTTCTTGACTTATGATGCATCTTATTTTTTTTTAGATCGATGGATTTGATGATTATGTTTATTTCTTATACTTCTTGCATATGTATGTGATTATATGGATGTTTCTAACCTCCTTGATGAGATGTCATGGGTAGATCCTTATTGAGGATGATTTTGAGATGTAGGAAAGAAAAGTTGGATCTGGAGAGAGGTAAAGAGGTGCTTGATGAAAATATAACAAAGTGCTTCAAGTACCCTATGTCTAATGAAAAGGTGCACATGTATTTGAATACCACAAGGTAGACATGGTATGTTGTATTTCAGTTGTAGTATTGGATGGCTCGGTAAGCCCTAAGGTATGAGGAGAATGTCTCTTTCTTTGATGGCTCATACATGCATATGAAAGTGGCTTGGATCTATCTTCCGTATGATGAAATTATGCACCTGATGCTAAATTTTTTTATCTTCTTGAATTCTACGAGGTTATCTAGTATTGATACATTGATACACTTGATGATTGGCTAACATCCATTCGTTGGACATATTGATCTTACAAATAAGGCTAGCACCTTGACTCTAGTAAATGATACTCATGATACTTGTCATCATGGATTTCATATAAAAGAATAGCTCATTGAATCTTATACACGAGTCTGCTGATAATGCTTGTGATAAGCATGATGAAAACATATGGAAAGAGAGATTGGCAATCTTGTTGTTTTGGTAAAGTTCTATTCAATGACCTAACTTGATCTCATTGATCATGATAAGAATGTTAAAATTGATGTTAGAGGTATAACTATGAGATTTTTATTCTAGATCTCTTACTTCTTGTGGTCTTGTCTTGATGGCATATGGTTAAATTGAATGCCCTAACTTGATGGAGTGACTTGATAGAAAGTGTTATTGTGTTCATAATCTCTGAGATATGATGTTGCATCTATCTGTTTATTTGAGTCTAACCTTTGATGAAAGATTGATGTTATGATGCTGATAGCCATGATAGATATATGTTTATGATATAACAGATATGTTGTTATTTGAATCTAGTAGAGACATGTTGATGACATAGATTCCCAGTCAGAAGGAGAATCTCTTCTCAAGATTCTTACTCTTATTACTATTTACATTTTGTAATGTTGAAGTATGATTTAGGTGCATCTGACATTATTGATCTGCAACAAAGTCTGCGATCTGAAACTTGTACAAAAATTAGGGTTTTTTCTTTGGACACAGACACTGAACTTGGAAATCTCGTCCATGGACGCACACATGCTAAGGCCCAAGCAGCTAAAGATGCTCCCATGCTAACCTTAAGGGAGCGTACATGGGTTTGACTACAATTGACCATCACCTAAATCTCTTTGAAGTTGTATGAACTATGAATCAAGGTGTCTCTGACATATTCTGCCACTGTAATCTAATTTCTGAAGTTGTTGGGTTAAATTGTTGATCACATAAAAATGAAGTATCTTATTGAAATCAAGATGTTCACCTAGAAGATGTCAGTACCATTGATGTGTTACAGATAACAACAATATCGACAAGTAGGAAAATCTTGAATGTTTGCCATAACATGAACATGCAGATTGCTTGTATTTTGTAGGTGACCGGGACATACATATAATATGTCACTGTCTTTGTGCTACAAGAGTGTGGCATGATTTGGCTGATTGATATAGATGAGAAATCCTTAGTATTGTGTCATGATACTTGACAATAAATTGGAATTTTGAATTGATGATTGAGATATGCTTTAACTATGGATCTCTATATGATAGAAAATTTGGACTTGACCTGATGTCTAATGATTTGATCTAATGATTGTTGATTTTCCTTGATGTCAATGCTATGTGGGTATTCAAAAATTGGCTTCCTTGTTCCTAGCACAATGGTTGAGGTATTGATAGTTGTGATTCAACATGGAACTTGCATGACTCACCCTTGGTGTATGCATTGTCACCTGGTGACAAAAATGACTTGTATTATGAATATGAGAATGACTTGGTAAAGTTCATATTGATCATGCATGGTTGATGATAACTTGTTGGCATGATGAAATCAAGATATGATATGATCTCCACCTGTCTCTTGGTTAAAAGAATTGATACCGTGATGTTGATAACTTTGATAACGGTTGTGATATGACTTCTAAACTTTGATAAGATGACTTTATTGATGTTATGGTACAACATTGATTTATGTAAGGATGATTCTGTTGGCTAAGAAAAATGATATCCAAACACATAGGGGAGATGATGATTGCATTAAATTGCTCTTTTTGAGAGGACCAAAATCGACCTAATGATCACCTTGTTTGAACAAGAAAAAGTTGGTTTTTAAATTTGTTTATTCATTCATGTATATTGGGTTAGGTCTACTTTAAACACATGTTAAATTGGATAGGTCGGCCTCAACCCCAAGTGGATCATCATGTAATCCTATAAATAGAAGATACCTTAGGCTCATTTGGACACATTGAAAAATCCATACTATCTTCCCTTATTATCTTGGTTTGCACATGTCTAATAGAGAAAAGTTCGCACAAAGGGTCTGAAACTACAAGGTCGAAGCTCGCACTAATCTAGGGTTTTCTGATTCTTGGACACTGGCACAAAACTGGGCATTTTAGTCCCTGGACGTTGGCATATAGTGGTCCTGATAGCATCCAAGGAGCCTTGGATGATGGCACAAAGTGTTATGGGAGCATCCGGGAGGCTAAGGTTTCCGCTGCTCAGTTTGGTTCTTAGACGCACGCACAGTATGGTCCTGAGAGCGTCCAGGATTGCTATAAACACTCGCAGAACTCCTCCTCCTCGCGTCTGGGACTCAAAGATGAGATTTCAATAGTCTGAAGATTCTGCTCAGTGATAGTAGTGTTCAACAGTATCAAACAATTGGCTACAGTCTATGACAACACATTACAACCATCAGAATGAGCATTTTGATTATAAGCATGAGTAGATTTGTTTCATGGATATGATAGTTGCTTTGGTCATAGATAAAGTTATGGGTCATTGTACTGTCTTTTTCTAAATCATTTGATGATGATCTAAGAAGAAGAAGATTTGCAAGGGTTTTCCCCATGTTGGATTTTTCCCTGGTCTCAGACCAATCCTAGTGTCTCTATGTGTGCATGCTTTTCTTCTATTGTTCCTTTATGTTTCGTTGCATTAATGATGATGTTTTTATTTCTATATAATTGTATATGTTTATGAATAATGGTGTAGAAATGGATAATGTAATTATGATATGGGGTGAACTTAATGTATTAATGGAGAAAATAAATTATCAAAGCAAAGAACAATGTGACCCTATGAAAAATTGGCCAACTTGAAACTCCTTAAATGCCTTGTGCTAGTCTACATAGCTTTTCTGCCTGTCCTTTTTTGTATTTATATTCTTCTTTATAAATTCCATTTCCTATTCCATGTATGCTAACATGTCAGGTCCAATAAGTACCTTGTTCACTGGATCACTCGAGTTGATGGGAGTGTTAAAACTCCGCCCATATAGTGCCTCCAACGAAATCATCCTCAGTGACTCTTGATAACCATTGTTGTATGAAAACTCAACCAATGGAAGGTACTCCTACCATCTCATTTGTTGATGCATGACATACATGCTCAATATGTCCTCCAACATCCTGTTAAACCTCTCTTTCTATCCATTTGTTTGTGGATGATAAGTTGTGTTGAAGGCAAAATTTGTCCCCAGTCTTGTAAATAACTCCTTCCAAAAATTGGAAGTGAACTTGGCATCCCTATCCGACATAATCTTCTTTGGAATACCATGAAATCTCACAATCTCCCTGATGAAGACCTGCACTACATCACTAGTTGAATAAGTAGTCTTTACTAGAATGAAGTGAGCTACCTTGTTCAACCTATCGACCAAAACCATGATAGAATCATGCTACCTCGATGTCCTCGAAAGGACTATAATGAAATCCATGGAAATGACCTCAAATTTCCATTCAGGAATTAGAATAGGCGGAATCCGCCCACCTAGATGCTTACACTCCATTTTCACCTACTGATAGTCCAAACATCTTTCCAAAAACTTTGCCACTTCCTTCTTCAGATTCAACCAATAGTATAACTTATTTATTGTTGTCAACATCTTCTGATATCCTTGGTGACATAAATATGGTTTTACATGAAACTCCTTTAAGATAAGCTTCTTGAGTTCGTTGTCATCCGACACATAGATCTTGTCCCTAAATCTCACCAAACCATTTGTTATAAGATGATAATCCACATCCTAATCCCCTGTACCCTGCAGTAACCTGAGTATAATCTCCCTGTACCTGTCATCCTGTTTTCCTACCTCTAAGATCAGATCCTATAAATATGTCCCATATGAGCTCATTGCTGCAACATGGTTCAGCTACACTTTCCTGTTGAGATTATATGTAACCATGTTCTCCTTTCCCTTAATGTACCTGATCTCAAAGTCAAAATCACTAAGGGTAGCTAACCATCTAGATTTCCTGACGTTCACATTTGGCTGGTCAAACAAATATCTTATTTAACTGTGATCGTTCATCAACACAAACCTCCTGCCAAAAAGATAATGTATCCACATATTCAAAGCATGAATAATAGTTGTCAACTCAATGTCATGAGTCACATAGTTCTGCTCATGCTCATTCAGTTTCCTAGACTCATAACACATCACTTGTCCCTCCTGCATAAGGACTCCACCAAGGCCTCTCTTGCAAGCATATGTACATACTACAAACTCTTTATCTGGATATGCAATCTTTAACACTGGAGCATTTGTCAACAACTTTTTCAATTGCTCAAAATTGGATGCACACTCGTCTGTCCATTCAAAATGATTACCTTTCCTCTGCAATGATGTAGTAGGATATGCAATGGGTGAGAAGTTCTTGATGAACCTCCTATGGTAACCTGTTAAGCACATGAATGGTCCAGCTTCCTCCACATTTCTAGGAGCTGCTCACTCCATGATAACCTTTTTCTTCTCTGGATCTACTGCTATGCCATTCTTGGAAACAACATGTCCCAAGTAGTGTATTTCTTCCTAAAATAAATTACACTTTCTAAGCTTAGAATTCAATTGATTCTCTCTTGGCATCCCCAACAATGCTGCTAAATGCTCGGCATGCTCTTCCTCATTCTAAGAATATATCAATATGTCATCAATGAATACAATAACAAACTTGTCCAATAAGGATGCAACACACTATTCATCAAACACATAAAAGTAGTTGGAGCATTAGTCAAACCAAATGGAACTACAATAAACTCACTATGCCCCTACCTAGTCTTGAAGGTAGCTTGTAGATGTTCTCTTCTTTGGTGCGTACTTGATGGTTTCCTGATCACAAATCTATCTTTGAGAACACTTCTACTCCCTTCAGCTAATCAAATAGGTCGTTAATACTCAGCAATGGGTACATGTTCTTGATCGTCACATTGTTTAGCTACATGTAATCAATGCAAAATTTAAGAGTACCATCATTCTTCTTCACGAACAATACTAGTGCACCCCAAGGCAATACAATTGGTCTAATGTATTCCTTATCAAGCATTTCCTTCAACTGAAACTTCAACCCTACAAACTTTGGAGTGCTCATCCTATAAGGTGCCTTTGATGTTGGTGTTGTCCCTAGTAACAACTCAATAGAAAAGTCTACTTTCCTGTGTTGAGGAAACTCTAGAATCTATGTTGGAAACACATCCTAAAACTGCTGCAATACAAGGTACCTCTTGAATATTTTTGCATCCTCAACATCCTTACCCTTGCAACTAGAAATATGAACTAAAAACATCACACATACTTTTCTGCAACTATGCTTAGCCTGCATAGCTGTGACCATCCTCACTGATTCATGTTTCTTATTACCCTGCAAGATTCTCTTCTCTCCATTATCATCTAGGCACTCAATAGCCTTGTAATAGAAATATACTTTGGTCTTGTGAAGATACAACCAATCCATACCCAAAATTATACTATATGATCCCAATAACAGTACATTCAAATGTGATGTTGTAGGCATACCATTAAACTCAAATGCACAAGCTCTTATCCAATGATGAACTCTCTTCGTCGTACCTTTAGCCAACTACACCAACCAAGTCTCTGCATGCACTTCTTTTCTCAAGCCACACTTATCCACCAGGTCAAGATTAACATAACTATAATTAGATCTAGGATCAATCAAAATAGAATTAACTTGATCACAAAGCTTACTGTCCATCTAAATGATAGATGCTTGGTGATCCTCCTATTTGTTATCCACAACCGCATAAATCCGAGGAATATTGTGACCAACATCCCCAATTGTTTGCACTTCTTGAGAACTATAGATATGAGGCCTACCACCCTGGTACAATGGAAAATCCTTCTTATGATGATATTTTCCACATATCCAACACTGCAACGGTGCTCTACTATCACCTCTAGTATGTTGCTCTCTAGGATGTGACACATGTCCGTTCTCAATTGCACTTAACTTCTTGTAAGGAGCAACATTTTCTTTCTCACCTGCATCTTGAGGTCTTCCCTACTTCGGTGGCCATTTTCCTTTGACTTTGGCATTTCCTTTTAAGTCATGCTAAGGCTCAATTTTTCTCTTTGACTACTCATAACGATGCTTGAACTTTCGGATGGCTTCCTCTAGTGATCTAGGCTCATCAAACTCAATCCAGTCTCTATGTGATGTTGGTAATCCATTCATGAATCTTTGGATCTTAGAATTTTCCTCCTTGACATATGGAACATACCTCAATAACTCCAAGAATTTGCTAGTGTACTCATCATCTATCATAGAACCCATTTGTAGATCATAAAACTCTGTAGCTTTATCATCATAGTACCTCTCTGATAAGTACTACTTTTTGAAGATCCTCTCGAAATCATCCTAAATCAAGTCTTCTTCCTGAATTCCCTTGAAATTATTTACATCTTCCCACCAGATATATTATTTTCCTTTAAGACTAAAGATGGCTATCTTGGCTTTCATGTTCTCTGAATAGCTATGCAATCTGAGTAATTTCTACATTCCAAGCAACCATGCCTCTGCATCTTCTGGCTTCTTCATCTCTCCATCAAATGTAGGAGGCTTGGCTTTCTTGAACTCCTAAGGTAAATACTCCTTCCTCCTATAAGGATGATGACAATAATGAATGTAATGATGTCTGCTCGATGAAGAACGAAAATGATGCCTATACGTACCAATCCTCCTATCAGGTGTGTCCAGTGATCTGCCACCTCTAACTGTGTCCCCTCTATCCAACCTATATATGGACTGAGATCTGCTACCATAGGCTCCATTAGTTTTCTCTTCCTGCTCTTGACTGATTATCATCTGTCCCTATTTCTGCAACTCTGACAAGCTTTGAAGGATTAATGCATTAACCTCTACTTGCTTCTCTTGAGCCAATGCAAGTATTTCCCGAGCCTCAATCAACTTGTCATTGTGTGATTTAAAACTTATGATCCCTACCTTCAATCTCCTCAATGTATATGTTATACCAGAAGAATACTCTTCTCCTTGTTTCCCAACTAATTTTTAGGAAGTGTCATAGGAGCTGTAATCTACCATTTTTCTTGTCATCTTGAATTCTCTTCTTCCAACAAGTATACCAAGTCAGATAACCCAAATAGATACCAAAATCAAATCCATACCTTAGTGATGTTTAGGGGAGGCTTATCTCATCTGCAATATCAGTCCACATTGGCATGTACATGTATAATTATAACCATATCCACGTAATAACACAACATCACAACATTTTCATGCATGATCATACCAATTGTAAACCTTGATCCCATGCATGACAACCATAACCTTGAAAACATCAAACTTACCCAAAGAGAGAGAAACCACGCTCTGATGCCACCCTGTGGTATCATATATGACCCAAATGGAGTGCAACCCGCTCTGACACTACCCTATAACATCACCTCCTCTCACATCTACCCACTTTCACCAGCTTACCTTGGGTAAACATGAGATGAGGGGCTACTATGATATGGTTGAACCTCATAAACGACCTTAAGGAAATGGAGTTAACACAACAAGACCTTACTAACTTCCCTCAGGTTCCACTGGATCTCCAGGAGTAACCCAACCCCTAGGAAAATTCACCTTTTCCCTGACTTAGAGCTCCATTCGCTCCCTTGCCAAGGCCTCCATGTGACTATGGTTTCCCAGTCACTCACATAGGCCTGCATCAATGTGACTATGGCCTTTATCTTCCAGTGTTGTGCTAGAAACTACAAGAATTAAGGATATTTTCCAAGGCTGGGGCTTAGCCTCTGCCCAGAAAGCTATGAAACTTCCAAAACTTATAAAAGACATGAAGACAATTCTTGTAATCAAAAACTGGAACCAAGACTTGACCTGACCATCCCCAACTGGGGTTGACATTTTGTGAAACACTTGGTTGATATGCAACCTACAAGTCATGAATGCAAGTCTGAACATAATGGACTGAAAACTTATATGATATTTAACAAGAAGGGACTCTACCTTCTCACACTAGTTGTCATAACATCAATTAGGTCTTGCATCCATTATTGATTCAGTTACAAGTAAAAACATGAATAGAGCCATGACTAAGATCTGTCATAAAACCATGCTTATAACCAACATATAACCAGATAAATAACCATAAGAGAACAATGATTAAAGCCACATAGTAATAAGCACATTTCCTTACCAAAAGAATAATAAACTTAGCATTTATTAACCATAGGCAAATACCAACCAGGTTTGGGACTTTGATGTTCCACTTGACCATAGATTGGCTGAACCAGATCTTTCTTTCAGCCAATCATCCTCGTGCCATATTCCAAGCATGAATGTGGGATCTCATAGGATAAACCATTCCAAAGATAAACAAGGGAATCTAGAGGTTAAACCACCTCCACCCTCTCCATACCATGATCACACCTAAACCAGTGTCGAGATCACAAAACTGAACCGTGCTTAGATGCCTCATAATTTCTTAACTATCCTTAAGGAATTTTCCAGTATCCACCCTCATGCTTTACTATGTATCCCGTCATTACCAGTCAAGGGATTCCTAGGCCTTTGGGAATTTTCCTGAGACCACCTCACCTCGAATTCTAAAACCATTCGATAACCCAAAGCTCAAACCGAGAACAATCCCATCACACCATAACTATCCAGAAATGGAAAGGCTAGGATAAAATCCATTGTTGAATCTCGGTAATATCCATGCCAATGAGAGCAAAATAACCATAAACCAACATGCATATACCATGCACGTCAAAACCATCTAGGAAATCACACATGCAATCTATTACCTGCAAGTATTCCTGCCGAAGCTGCTCGATCCTTGCCTTCCTTTGTTTTCCTTGTCCTTCTTTGCTTTTCCCTTCCTTTCCTTGCTTTTCCTTTCCTTTCCTTTCTTGCTTACTTTCTTTCACCTCTAGGTGCTTTCTTCTCTTTGAGACAAATTCCAACTCTAAACTGACAAAAGGATACCAACTAATGCTTTAAGGTATTTTTATTGATTGGGCCCTTAATTTCTTCAATTTTCCATTATTTTCCTTCATTTTCATCCTCACATGCAACATGCGACCTTTCACCTTCCTTTTCTCCTAATTTCCATTATTTTCATAAATAATGTGCCAAAAATACTTTTTTTCCTTTCCAAAGCCTTAGCCATTTCCTTTGCCAATTTCCCCTTAGCCATAAAACACAACAAGTGATGCCCACTAGGATATTTTGCCCAACATTTAGCTTGGAATAAGTGTCCCTTTCCCATGGTCTTATTTTACCTTTATCAACTTTTATTATGTGAACTTTTAACCCGAGGTTGTTACAACATACCTCAACCCCCTTTATGGAATATCTCAGCCTTATCTAGAGCAATATTCAACCCTACTTTGTGAGCTAACCTTGAAACTTCTTGGAGCATATTTGGTGTTGTTCAAAGCCTCTCTCTTGTAATTTTGAGCATCATCTTGAAGCATTGTTGGAGCCTTACAAAAGACATACTTGAAGAATCTTTGGAGCAGTATTGAAGCCATTATTGGGGTAGCTATTGAAGATATTTTGTTTGTGACGACTTGAAGATAGAATTGGAGAATAATTGTTGACCCTTGTTGAAGTAGACTTTTTCAAGACTTGTTGAGTTGACATAGGTCCCTTATTGGAGTAGTCATCCTTGGAGCATTGTTGAATACCAACACTTGAAGATTTTTTTGCATCCATGGAGCATAGTTGAAGACTAACACTTGAAGACATTTTTTGTTGGAGTAGTCATCCTTGGAGCATATTGAAGATTAGCACTTGAAGACGTGTTTTGTTAGAGAAGCCATAAAAGTCTTGCTGAAGTGTACCTAAAGTTTTTGTAGAAGTAGATTGGAGAGTACTTTGAAAACCTATCTAAGAGACATCTTTTAGAATAATTTGAATTTTTTGATAAAGTATTCAAATAGTACTGAAGTCACCTTGAAAATTGAAGAAAACTAAGAGGGTTGGAGCCCAAGAGGATTGGAATCCTCATACAAGGTTGGAGCCTTCTAAGAAACTAGGCTGGACTCTGGATTGATTTTTTAGGATTAGAGTCCTCAAAGGAGGTGAGAGTCTACTTGAGACCAGGTTGGAGCTTGGATCGATATTTGAGGGTTGGAGTCCTTATTCGATGCTAGAGCCTTGAAGAATTTTGAACCTTGTTGTACTAGTTGGAGCCTAAATATTTGTAGAGGATTGGAATCCTCACTGTTTCTATTAATAAAAATATATTTTCTTATTTTAGATCTTGCATTTTGGTTTAACTAAGTGATATTGACTAACATGATATAATAATTGTAAAAAAATATTGATTCACCCCGCTAAGTATTTCCAACAAATCCCTCTTAACACTTGGTAAAATAAGTTAAGATAATTATAAGCTAATATAATGATTATTTAAATCTCTCTTCTTCTTCTTTTTTTTTTATATATATATTATAATTATATATATATATATATATATAAATGATTAGTTAAATCTCTCTTCTTCTTTTTTTCATATATATATATATATATATATAATATATATATAATTGTTATATTTATTATTTAAATATATTATTTTATAAGTAAATAAATTTAATTTGTCCAAAAACTTCCAAAGCATTCCATTTATAAAATTTTAACAAATCAAATTTATTATTTAAATAATTTGTGATTGAAATTTAAATAAAAAAATTCCTGAAAATATATAATAATAAAAATAAAATAAATAAAAACTAAAGTATAGTGATTTGTTTGTTTCAGAATCGTTTAGACCCTGAAAATGATAATCTATTTTAAAAGAAAACTACACTTTCATATATATATATATCTACGAGACAAATCTTATCGCATTAAATACTATTGTAAATTCAGAAAAGAACCAATAATTATTAGTCCCTGCCTTTTGCATTAATTCATCTTTTGACCGATTCTTTTTTCCGCCTATACGTATTTTAACCAAAGTTTAATGCTGACAATGTCATTCACTGAAATTTTAACCAAAGTTTTTTTTTGAAAAATATTCTACCTCTTATTGCGGCCTTCACGTGGCCCGATACGGAAATATTGTGGTAAATTTTTTATATACAAAGTTTTCTGGCACCCTGCATTTTAATTACAAAGTTTGTTTATATCCAAAAAGAAATTATGTTGCACTTCATTTTATATCCAAAGTTTGGGCAGCAGTGATTTTTATGAGTTCAAAAAATATCATGCAAATCTTTTTCCATATCCAAACAGTTTTATCGTGCAAAGTTTTTTCTATATCCAAAACGTTTTTAGAAGGGCATACATCCAAAGTTACTGCAGCGAATGTCCTTCCAAGATCCTTTCCACATGTCCTCTTCCACATGTCTTGCAAGGACCTTTCCACATGTCCTTTTGCATGCATGCAACATTAGTATTGTAAGCTCTAATATTGTAAACGACACCATCCTTAGCCGGTGCATACCCGAGAGAGCAGTGCGCTGATTTTCACCTTTCAAGACATTGTTGCTCGAACTTTGGCTTTGACAGCCCGCAAAGGAGACATTGTTGCTGCAACTTGAAGCTTTGAGAGCCAGCAAAGGAGACCACCAACATATTAGTGTGTGTTTATCCATCAACATGACATCGAGCGAGAGACCACCTTCTGGTTACATAGCTTCAACCCCAGAAGATGTGCCAGGGAAGCCATGCACCGTGGGATCCCACATGATAGATGCAGGTGCCCAGATGCTTCAGAGCTTCACCCCTATGAAGCAGTTTCAACAGGTATTTGATTTCTTGATCTTTCTTCTTTTAATTTCCTGAAGTGTTATCATATTGAATTACTAGAACAGAACCATGATCTAGATTAACGCAATTTGTGCAATTTGTGTACAGCATGTGTGCACTTGGGCAATATATGGACACGATATGACCAGACAGATTGAAACACACCATTATGTGGCCAGGGTGAATGAGGATTTCTTGCAGTGTGTTGTGTATGATTCAAATGCGAGCCATGCACGTCTCATTGGAAAGTTGGGGAAAGCCCATGTTTTTTTCCCTGAAGTTTTAGTTGCAGTTGATCCTCATGTTAGTAATGATAACATCTTGAATTTAAGTTATGGATATTAAATTTGGGCACAAATGTTTGTTGGGATTTACAGGTGTGGAGTATATCATATCAGAGCGTTTGTTTGAGGCTCTCCATGAAGAAGAGCAGAAGCTTTAGCATTCTCACTATTACGAGGTATGTGTCACTATATCATTAGATTAATTTCTTGTGGCTCCATTTTGTGTATCTGAACATGCGATGGTGTGTAGCATGGCACCAAAAAATACAAACTAGCATCAATTTATTTTAATCTTTAAATCTAATACTCAATTCGAGATTGACTATGGTCGAAGCATGTACACCCAAGTAAGAGAGTTGGCTCGATAGTGGTCCTAAAAGATGACTTTCTGAATGACCCGTCTACTTAAGAGCTAAAATTACGGTCTCTCAGAATTTGTTATTTGCCCTTACATGGTATTTTACGGCAAACAGTAAATAAAGCACTATTCTGAATGCACAACTTGACTTGAAAATAATATTTCTTTTCAATTTCCTTTATTCTTGAAGATGAGGAAAATTGGTGAATCAGATTTACCCAATACAAAAGCAAGTCATACCAAGTTTGGCAGTAAGATGAAAAAACCATGCGCTACTGCGCTGGCATAGGCAAACAGTGTAGCGTTAAATCAGTTCTGGCCTTTAAACAAAATTGTATAGACAACAAATCTCCAGTGCAACGGAACTCTCAAAAAGCCATTACCTGGTGGTCGAAAAGGTAAAGCTCTGTTCAAGGAGATCTATGAAAGTGTTTCATCTAAAGAAGCACTATTAAATTTATCTCTAGATTTTTAATGTTTTTTTTCATGAAGTTAATTTATGAAGTTATGATTAAGGACCGAGTTGTATAGTTATTTCTTTGGTTTTTATGCCTTTTTCTATTTATATGTTGAACTTCGACGATTATATATTGATTAGTTTGTGCTCTTTTCATGTACAGGACTTCATTGTTGATGGTATATTTTGATCAGTTTGTTTCTATATGGTCATTTCACTTTTCATTTTTTTCGCGGTAATTATCCTGAATGGCAGGTCTATCAAAATTTCTTTCTATTAATTTTATATTTCCAGTAAATATGCTATAGGTAATTACGCCAAAGTAATTGTTGATAGTATATTTTGATCAGTTTGTTTCTGTAGTCTTTTTTTTTTGGTTATTGTTTATTGTTTTTCTTTCTTTTGTTGTTTTAATTTATTTCTTTCGTTTTGTTGTTTTCTTTCTTACTTTCTTTTGTTTGTTTCTGTATAGTCTTTTTTTTTGGTTTATTGTTTATTTGTTTTTCTTTCTTTTGTTGTTTGTTGTTTTAATTTATTTATTTCTTTCGTTTTGTTGTTTTCTTTCTTACTTTCTTTTCTCTGTTCCTTTTTGTCGTTCTTAATTTTTCTTTTAATTCCCTGGTAATTATCCTGAATGCCTGGTCTATCTATAGATATTTCCAATAATTATGCTAAAGATAATTACGCTAAAGTCCTCGTCTATATTTCCAGTAATTAATGGAATTGGGTGTTGTATTTCCAGAAATTATGCAAAAGGTAATTACGCCAAAGTAATGGAATTGGGTGTTGTATTTCCAGAAGCGGAGCTCAGCCTTTCCTTGGATTAGGCTTTGACATGGCCAGTATTATCATTTTCATTTTAATATTTCCATCTGCTCAGGATTTACCTTGTGTACTCTCTCCAAGTGGTCGCATACTCCCACACGACAAGCAAAGCTCGGCCTTTCCTTTGGAGGATAGTTTGACATGGCCAGTATTTAGTATTTAGAAGGCAGACGCTGGTCCGAATGGCCAAGTAACCATTCAAAATATTTCGTCTACAACCACGGCTGACCGCAGGTTGAATTCACCTGAATCTGTAATTTTCATATTTTTATCATGAAAAAATAATGAAATGCTTTTGTTAAAATTTTTAGCATTGCTTAAATATTTTATAAAACATGAAATTTGGAAGGGTAAGTCACTCGTACGCATGTGTACATGAGCAATCATTCACCTTACATTCATATATGACTTCTACGCAATTATTGTTTTGCATGGTTTTGGATAATATTGGTAAGGAATGATAATATTAGGTTTGAATAATTTACACATATTCAACGAAACTACGACGAGATATCCGAAATAAGTAGACAATCGACGATAATAAACACCCACCCAATCATCTCGCCCGTTAAAAGAATTCAAATGTTGAAAGGTGATGCTAAGCAAACACTCGATAATAATAAGTACACAAACTCAAATCATGTCAACTCTTAAAGGAATTTCAATGTTGAAATGTGACCATTGCGATATCGATTATAGTGGAGGTGAAAAAATATGCAATACACTAGTAATATATGCAACTACCCTACATTCATGGAAACCTAATTTTATTGAAGTCGAGTGTTTAATATATAGGTGAAAGGCCTTCATAAAATCAACACAGAAGCAGTAGAGCTTCAAGTGATTCTGTCTAGCCTCCTGAATGCTAGCTCAAACAGTGAATATGTAAACAGTGAATATGTGATGCCTTGTCTGGTAGTCCCGCTTGAGCTCGGCTTGGCCTCTAGCTATCTAACGGTTCCTCTCAAACCAATCAGACTCATAAAGATTGATTACTGTAGGATATAATTTAGTGAAACTTGATTTTCGAATAGGGTGAATGATATGGTGGAAACATGAAGGGGTGGAAATTGGAACAAACAACCTCATTAAAAAGGATAGCAAGTGGATAGAACGCTCTCTACACTGGTCGTGCTAATTGAAGAACCTATCTGGGAAGATGGCAATGGCTTTCCAATATCATCCGGGTTTTTGGTTTCAGCTGTGCATCAATGCATGGTACAAATAAAACCCATCTACCAGTTAGCTTCTAAACAATTAAAAAACCAGAAATTCAATTATAATTACAATTTTGTATTGTTGTTGTGGCAGACCCCGGCAGGGACTACCGCCACAGCAGTGGTTCCCTTGTTTAGATAGCAGCAATATTAAAAATTACAATTTTCACTACCCTATGTCCATTTATAACTCTTGCAAGTTCCACAAATTCATTTGTTGATGGTCATATCATTTGAAAATGATAATCTATTTTAAAAGAAAACTACACTTTCAAATAAAGTATATATATATATATATATATATATATATATATATATATATATATATATAATATATATTTTTTTTTTTTCTATCCAGAGACAAATCTTTATCACATTAAATACTATTGTAAAATCAGAAAAGAACCAATAATTATTTAGATAGCAGCAATATTAAAAATTACAATTTTCACTACTCTATGTCCATTTATAACTCTTGCAAGTTCCACAAATTCATTTGTTGATGGTCATATCATTTTGTAATAGTAAGGTGACTAACCAAAATAGTCTAAACAATTATACTGTCACATCTCTTGATAACACCAATGTCCCAAGAACCAGAAGAGATGAAGGAGATGCAAGACAAAGGAAGTTGGAAGACGGTAGAGAAAAAAAAGAAAGCTACAACACCAATCTCGCCAAGAAAGACGAGGAGCCAGACAAGTAAAAATTAAGAAAATTGTAGGTCCGATAGACGAATTTGGTCTCAGTGGACGTTAACCATCATCATCATCATCATCATCATAAATCATTGTAAAAATAAATAAATAAAATGATTTTATATATGATTGTAATAAATAATCCAAGGAGTACACCTGACACCTTTATTCTAGGGATTAAATTACTAAGTACAAGCCTTACACAGAGTGTAAATGCCTTATTGTACATGGTAAATATAAACTTTGGAGTTTTTGCATACTGAAATAATAAACTCTGGTGATTTTGATGTAACATTTAGTCATGTTTCTATGGTTAAATCCAAGGTTTGTTATACCTAAAATCTAATACATTAAACTTGGTCTTCCCCTAGAGTTTGCAGGGCCACATATTCTGGGTTCTTCTGTCTGCAATCAAGCTATTAGGCACCATCTCGGGAAGGTCTCCTCATCTACTGTTGTCCATAAGGTGATTCCATTGGGCGATGTTGATTGACACCTTATCTCCTTTGACCTTTGCTTCGCTGAAAGGTTTTGGAATTTCCCTCTCGATTTGGCAGAGCCTTCCAGTTCCGCCCCATGGCTTCAGGGTTTCACACAGGTTTTGCTTCTGCCTCTCTGTGTCGTTGACGAAGTTCTTTCTGCTCCTTCATATCTCTGCCATGACTGTATACCCGGCTATTAGGTCTGCAGAGATCGTTCCGGCACTTACCGCTCAAAAGGAGTCACCCTGTTGCAGTAGTGCAACTCAAGTAATCGATTTTCCCTTATCCTTGGAATATTGCACTTCAATGTATTCATTATTCATTTGTTTAACAATTGTTCATTTGGAATGTTAGGTTCCGCTGAAGGGTTTCACACTGCATGAGTATGCTTGCGTGGAATGAAATCCTACCTCCTCGCCCAAGTCCGAGGGTTGTAGACTTACTTCTCTGTCCAAACACCGAGTAATGTGAAGGGATGTCCCATGAAATATTGGGTTGAAGAGATTCAAAGTCATAGAGGGTTATTGGTTTATCATGCCAACTTCTTAAGTTTTTTTCAGTTAAATTATTCTGAGACTTATATCTTGTTGAGGCACATATTTTCCTGGACCCTACGTAAAGATGCCCTACAACTACATTTTTCTTTTGTTCTAAACATAGTGTCATCATTTAAAGGATTCTGGGCGTGCAACTTGAATTGGTTTTTTCAACTTCCCATTGTAAATTAAATCATGTTTAAGCTTATATCAATCGGAAGATGGTGATTTCATATTCAGGGTTTTATAGTTAGATAGAGAGCTCTGTTACTATGAATTTATGTGCCTTATATATTTGAAAGTTACATGGTTTGCACATTTGGATGGAACATGTTTCTACCTTTGCACATTCATGTTCTTTATACAGAGGTCTATGATGTTCATCCGAACTAGATTTCCTTCTCTGTTTAAGAAAGCATTAGTCGTTTACCCATATTCAATTATTATGGTCTTGAATTTGTTTATATGTTTCATACCATTTTGTTCCAGTATTTGTATTTGCATGAGGTTTCGGGGTTTCTACCTACATCCCAACATAAACAATACTCATTAATTTACTATGAATCTCTAATAATTTCACAGCAGAGCCTATGTTATGTTTTACCTAGAAGAGCCATTCTCGTTTGGGGTTTAAGTTCTTGGGTTTGAGATTCAATTGCTTTTCGAATGGCATTTTCTTTTAAATAAAGCTTGTTCGTTTTACCTTAATGTGAGTTCTAGTTTTCTCTTTTCCTTAAGGGCAGATTCTTTTCAATTTTCGGTTCAATATAATTTGGTAGGCTTGATTTTGCATTAGAGTTTAAATTGATGTTCATTACTTGCATTTTCTTAGCTAGCGAAGCATTAAAAGAGTTGTAAACTACATTTGTTTTTCCTGTATCTAGGTTGTTTGTAAGCAGTATTTGTTCTTTTCTTTTCCAGAACAGTAACCCTCTTCATTTGAAAGTTTCTAAAACAGTTCTGACGAGTTCTGAGAGTTCTTGCTTATTGGTTTACTTCTTTCTTAAGGAATTATATATATATAGCCTTAGGAAGTGGATTCTCCTAAAGAATGACTAATAGTTTGACTATAGATTTTACTTTGTTTCTTTAGAATTTCCTTGGCTAGACTAATTTCTGTTAGACAACTAGCATGTTGATTATATACTTTTATTGGTAGTAATTAGGCCTTTACTGAATTAGCACATTTAACCTTTTCCAAACAAAATACATGTCTTTATTTCAACAATACGTTTAACTTTCAAAAAGAAGTAAATACTTATCTGATCTATGTAGTTATTCTGTCGAGTGCTTAGTCCCAGTTCGACTATAATTTGCTGAATTTCCTCCCAACTATGAGACCAACTTTTAACCCTGAGTCCCCCCTTAGTTTTCCTTTAAGAATAATGTTCTTAGCATGCCATAGCTATCTGGTCTTAACCAGACTTAGCTTTATGAACCCCTCTTTCCTTTAAGAATAATGTTCTTAGCATGCCATAGCTATCTGGTCTTAACCAGACTTAGCTTTATGAACCCCTCTGACATATCAGCACGGTATTCTCATTCAAAGTTTCCTTTTCTTTTTCTTGATCTCAAATATGTATATCATCTTGGTCTTTTCCTTAAGAATAAATCCCCAAAAAAATAAATAGTTAGGGATAAGTAACCACCTACCCTAACTACCTGACATGTGAGAATTACCTAATTATCATCATCAAAACACTCACATGATACATAGCTTAATCAAAATAATAAATATATAAACTTATAATAATAATATATCCCATTTATAATAATTAAATATTTACAATAACTAAGAATATCACATCTATACTAGAATTTTGATGAGTGTTTTCCCCTAACAAATAAACCTAAACTATGTTCATATTTCTCTATATACCCATATAACTAAATTTCCGTAATACAATAAAAAAAATATTATTTATAAAAAAAATCTATAACACTAATAGTATTAAAGATTCCAGATTCCATGCCAAGCTTTTAATCATGATATCGATAGTTGATTACTTGTTCAAGATATCATACATTTTGAAAAAGACATTTTTGGGAGAGTTCTTCGATGACATTTTCATAACGTATATGGGTAATCATAACAATATTTTTTCGTTTTTACCTAACAATCTACATTATAGATATCAGTGATCAAACTTGGATACTATGCAATAACATTGCCACTCTTTTGTATTGACATTTTTTTAGTATTAGATAATTTTTTTTCCAGATAAATCACATTATTAAGATTAATTTTAATAATATTATTAATCGGAAAAATATTTATCACAAAAATCGTTGATCAACAATAATAATATCATTTTTCTTAAATAAAAAAATAAAATGATTATTTCAAAATAATTTTTTTTATTTAATTATTTAAAAGAAATAAAATGTAAAAATATTTATATAATATTTTTAAATTAAAAATAAATTGTTATATTGGTTATGTCTTTTTCATATATATATATATACCCTTTTATTTGAATACCTTTCATTATATAAATTTATGCATATATTATATAAATATTTGAATATTTCCTCTTATTATAATATTTTGAATACCTCCTCTTGAGATGTTATATTTTATCATAAATATATTTTTTAATATTTTAAATTAATAATTTAAAATAATATATATATATAATATATATATAATATTTATGAATATTAATCATTATCATCATTATCAATATAATAATTAATAATAATATTATTATTATATTTATTTTTTTTTTAACTTATTTAAAATTATATATAATTTTTAAAATTAAAATAAAATATTTAAAGAATCAATAATTTAGTGTATATTAATCTTCATAATATATAAATTTATTAGATTTTTATTTGACTTTATCATATAACAATATTAAAATCTAATAATTAAAATAATATAAATTAAATTTTAAAAAGTATATCCTAGATGCGGGTGTTTACAAAGGATGATGTGATGGTAGAGATAAGGGTCGGCAAGTGGCATAGCCACATGGCCACCCGTAAGCTCACACACAACGTAATAAAACTGTTTTACAGCCTTCATAAATGCAATTCAATGTGGCACTCACGCCAACTTACCAATGCCATCCCGCCTCAGCTCTTCATTATGGAAACCTCAGGTGCTCTTTGGCCCGCATCCTCTTCTGTTTCTGCTCCTCTGCCTCTGAAATGTAAATGCCCCCTGGCTGTCATGGAGCCAAGCACTCGCACGACAACAGGCAGGAGATGCCATATTCTCTGTTGTATAGAGTTCGGGAAGGGCAACCACTATTTGCCGAGCCTGTTATGTAACATGACCCTCGCTTCTGAGCCTTCTGCCTCTGATAACGCCACCTAAAGTGACCATTTTTACTTTGTGCCTACTCCTCACAGTCAGTCCCTTTCTCCCTATGAAATTATGCCTCGGCTGCGCCAGCGAATGCGTTGCAGGAGGGGCAGCAGCAGAGGCAGAATGCTCCATTCTTCGCCCTCAACGGTCTTTGACTCCTCCTCCCCATCGTCAAATCACTTCTCGGCTTGTTATCCTGATACACGGAGTGGCAGAGGTCGCTCTCACCTTGTTCGCTCCCAGCTTTCATAAACCTGTCCATCAGCCATTGCTTTCCCTTCCAGCTCTCAGCACTCCAATTACACAGCTCAATTCACATACCAATGCTCTCTAAATCAACCTCTTATCAAGGCCACCATAACAGTCATGTTTTAGGAGGAGCCTTCCATCATTGAAGGACGTCCCACTCGCGCAATGGAGAAGAATGATATTGCTTAGGGTGAGCCTTCTGCAGCAGAGCAAAATCGAGAAAATCTAGAGAAGGAAGACACGAGTGAACTACCAAAAGACGAGGATGACCTCGATGCCTACAGGTGTCTAATTATTGAAGAACACCCATCGACACCAAATGACAACTAAACCAACACGTGCCTTTAGGATTCAGGTTCCGGGCACCCAATCCTATGAGTTTATTTTTGCATTTTTGAGCAAAATAGTTTATTTCTGGGTTTTGAAGCTGTTTTCAAAAGAATATCACTCTATGTTCACATGCTGGTTTCCCCTACGAGGGCAGCAAATCTATTTTGGACCGGACTGATTTCCCTCTTCTGGGTAGTATTCATTTTGTTTTAGTTGCAATATGTCGTGAACCTTGGCTACGAACTGCAGAGGCCTGCGCCTCCATGTATCATTTTGTTACAGTAATAGATTTTAGACATATTCAGAAAAAAAAAAAGAAAGAAAGTATAATCTTATAAGATTAAGATCTGCGCTTTTAAATTTTTTAAGTTTCTTAAAACATATACACAATTATTATTTACAATCTTACTTTAAAATAAGATATTGATACTTTGAATAAGATTTTTTGTTTCCTTTTAATTTAATTGATAGAAAGATTATCTAAAGTTGGGTAAGCCTTGGGTTAAAATGATCTAAAACTTGGTGAGCCTCTGGACTAGCCAAGCCTATCTATTGAATGAAAGAACCATCTAAAATTTTCCTAAAAATAGTTTCTAATCTCAATTTCTCAAAAAAAAAAAAAAAAAAAAATTAAACCTAAAACTTAGTAAAAACTAAACCACACTCAAATCAACTGATTTACACTTTATAAATCAACATCTTAAATTTTTATATTAATTGTAAAATATTTTTGAACTCAATAGCTTAACAACATCTAACCTACTACTTTGAATAACAATATATCACAATTACCTTTTATAACTTTCACACCATCTCCTTTTTTCTAACCTGTTTTTAGATAATATTAATTGAAAATCAAAATTAAATTTTAGATAATATTATTTGAAAATCAAAATTAAATAATATTTTAATATTCTATTTTTTATAACGTTATAATTCTTTTAGGTTTATCTTAATGTAATACACATTTCCACTTCAAATGAATAATATATGAACGGATGATGATGTTGAGAGAAGCTACCAGCTGTCATTCCTGGAGAGAAAATCAAGATGAGAGAGGGTTAACTTTTGTGCACATAAATCCCAAGATTTACGAAGAAATGGTGGTCGTAATTTTGGGTTATTTGAAAAGGTTTTTATCACGTAAAATTCACCATAGATAACACTAACACTTGTCGACTTGCATCATTATTCATTATTTGGAGTTATTTGTAGAGTAAGAATTTCATATGCAGTGTAATTTTGAGATTATTTAAGATTTTTTTTAATATTATTTGGATTATAGGTTGGAAAAATTATAAATATATAATTTTATTGGTAAAACAATTTCGAGATCATTATAATAAATTTTAAAAATTAATTATTTTTTAATATATATAAATTTAAAATTTTAAATTATTAAATTTGTATAATTTGAAAATCAAATTTATATTATTAATACAAAAATAAAATTTAAATAAAAAACATTTTTATTTCAATGAAAATCATATAATTTTTTTATTAGAAAACAAAAAACATATCTTATTAAGCTAAACCCTTTACCATCTATCAAAAAACCACACCTTCCACCTAACAAAAGAAAAACATGACATTAACTTTTTCACAGTCAAACACAATCCAGAATATGTTAAATTCAGCAAAGGATTCAATGGATCCAGAACATCAAAAAGGTATATGCTCATGTGGAAAAATAATTCATTGGTGAGACTGCTGGGCATTGTACTCAATTTATTGCTGGGTCTTTTCTTTAGTTGTGTTAATCAATAGAGCAATTTATAAGCATTCAATTTATTGTTTTGGCTCCGGTTAATTATGAATAAGACATTGAACTATGAATAAGTTATTGATTAAATCATTTTACTCTGTGGGTTTTTTTTGAGCATTTTAAAAATGTTCAATTCAATGTTTCTTTTTTGGTGGAATTGTATTATTTATGGATTAAAGTGTATTATTTTTGAAAATAATTTATTAACTATAATCTAAGAGCATTGCCACACCAACGCATGAATGGAGTTCCGTGAAGAAAAGCATATGAATAAACCTTCACACTGTTAAAAAAACATTGTTATTTCAGAAAGGCGGACCATGAGTGGAATCCCGTGACAAAAACCATATGAATAAACCGTGCAAGCACTCAAATCAGAATTGTACAATTTCAATGCGAGGGAATATATAATGGGTCTAAATCCTCCCGCTGAATCAAATCAGGGCCGTCGAAGCCTGCAACAGACATGCCCACCAGTTTCTCTGATAATGGGGCGGACGATATATTTATCCATGGTATTCCAAGTATTTGATGGAAAAGTAATAGGCAATTCCCTAATTAATGAGGGCGGCTAGAAATTAGAGGGAAATTGAGCGCCCGCGTGACGAAGTAATGAGAGAGTAACTGAGATGCCGTCCAGCGCAAAGAGGCGTCCTTCTGCAGGCAGCAGCGGATGAAGCTCTGAAACTCTGGACTAGCCGAGGCCGGGGCCGCGGGTGGTTCCCCGTAGCATATAAAGCACATGAGATTCACCCAGTCTGCCGGCACGCCGGGCGGCAGTAACGGCAACCGCCCCAGATAGCATTCGAGGAGGCTCAATCCGAGGCTCCAGATATCCCCCGCGCACCCGTCGTAGCGCCCGTCGTCCTTGTTGGGATCGATTCTCTCGGGGCTCATGTAGGCGTAGGTACCGACGCAGGAATTGCAGGGGTCTAGTGTCTTCGACAGAATCCTGCTCACGCCGAAGTCCGCGATTTTGATGTGGTTGGTGCTGTTGAGCAGAAGATTGGAAGGCTTGATGTCTCTGTGCACGATCTTGTGAGAGTGGAGATATTTGAGGCCCCGCAGCACTTGCGTGGCCACCGCCGCAAGGTAGGGCTCCGACATCCGGCGGCCGCACTTATCGAGAGAGCCCCGGTCCATGTATTCGAGCACGAACTGGATCTCCCCGCGCCTGTCGTAGACGCCGTGGCACTTGACAACGTATGGGGAGTCGGTCGTCCGCAGGATGTCCATCTCGCGAACGATCTGGCGACGGGTGGAAAGATCGTGGCTGCCGTGGACGACCTTGAGGGCGTAGACGGATTGGGTTCTCTTGTGGCGAACCTTGTATACTTTCCCGCCGTTGCCGCAGCCCAGAATTTCCAGTTTCTCAAGCTCCGATGGGTCGATCTGGTTTGAATTTTGTGTGGCTTGCGGCATCTGAGGTGGGCGCGGCAAAGGAAGCGGCACGGCGCTGGCAACGAAGGGTTCTTCGCGCGGTGGAATGGAGAGCGTCAGCCCCGGCCTCTCTTTTCCCTTGGGGTTTTGATCCTCTGACATGGTGGAATTCCCAATTGCTCATGATCTGATGTTGTAGCTGAAGGCGATACCGGTTTACCTTTGGAAAATTCGACGCCTAGACTGGGAAGGCGAAGGCGTGTGCCAGCGAATTACAACGACTGAATGAGTCTTTGCCACGTTGAGGGAATGAGTAACATGATCTTACAGTTGACTTATTGGTGAGAGGCTTGCGGAAATGAAACACACTCAAGCTAATATTACCGTGACGTGACGTCACGTGACATGGCATGACTGGTGGAGTAACGTTGTCTATCACAGCTTCTTGATTCATGTTTGGTGGGATAACGTTAGACGATTGGTAAAAGAAGTGATGGGTGCGAAGAAGTTAAGTGTGAGGAAAAACAAAAGATTGGTTGAACTTTAAGAAAAATATCTAAAGCGGGGTTTAAAAATTCTTGTACTTTACATTACAATTTTTTAACAACATCATCAAGAGGAGTTCCCTACAGATTGGACAATTAATATGACAATACCTCTTCTCAAGAGTGGTGACGTCAATAATCCTTCCAATTATAGGACCATAATGATAAACTCTTTGTTTGCCAAGTTATTTGGAAGCATGCTATAAAATAAAATTAGCAAGTGGGTGGAAGAAAGAAATAAATATGCTAAAGGGCAAACAGGTTTTAGACCTAAACATTCTACAGTTGATCATGGTATAACTTTAAGACACATCATTGAAAAAGTTCAGGAGAAAAAAGAGGTAGCATTTTGTTGCTTTGTTGATTTTAGAATAGCCTTTGACATGGTTCCTACGGATAAGTTTTGGCACAGAATGGAGGAACTTGGGTTCCTAAGCATTTGAGTGCAGTTGTGCATAGGTTGTATGAAGCCTGGTGAATGTCAAAATTAGAACTTCAACAACCATTTTTGAAAGTTTTAGAAGCGATATTGAGGTCAAGCAAGGTTGCCTATTGTCTCCTACCCTTTTTGGTTTGTATATCGACAAGCTTGAAGAGTGGCTAAATTTGAAAGGGGGTGACGGTATCCATTTGGGCAAGTTTGTTATAAGACTTCTCTTGTATGTAGATGACCTTATTCTGATTGCTAAATCTGCTCTTGGTTTGTAATGACACTTACTTTCCCTTGAGCATTTTTGTAGAAGGGTGGGGATGCAAGTCAATATTAGCAAAACAAAAGTAGTGGTTTTCTTTGACAAAAGAAAACATATCTTCCATAAGTTATACTTTGAAGGCAACATTATGGAAGAAGTTGGAGATTACAAATACCCTGGAATTGACTTCAACATAAATCTAAGCTCGGACTGTTGTAAAAAGAAAAGAACTTTCGGGGGTTTGGAAAGCATTTTATGTTTTTCAAAATAGGTGTAGAGAGGCAGAGTTATGAGACTAGGAAACCAATCAAACTTTTTTTGGGCTTTTAGTGATTCGTATGATTCTCTACGATTGTCAACTGTGGGCCAGTAGTACATCTGACATGCAGTGGAAACAAATTGAGAAAATTCTTAAGCGCTTGATTACAAACAAATTCAAAATTAAAAGTGTAGTTCCTTATGCTATCTCGTTATGTGAAACAGGGGCTTCTTATTGAAGCAATTCCTATGGTCCGAGTCATAAGGTATTTAAAAAAAAAATGAGCAAATGGAAGAGGGAAAATGGCTTAAGGTTTTCTTTAATGACATATGGTGCAAAAGAAAGAAAATGTGCGACAGAATAAAAAATGGTTTAGTAAATGGGGTATTTTCTTGAACATGTGTCCCACAAACAATAAAGAGATAAATGCTTTTGTTATGGATAAGTTCCACGAGCGTACTTGGGATAAGGATTTAGGGAGAAAGAAAGAGTATTATATTGAAGAGTTTAAACCCACTCATAATCATCAACAAAAGGTGTACATAGAGGCCAATATTTCTTAGAGAGCCAAAATTATTATTGCTAAGTTGATGATTAATTTTCATCAACTCCATTGTGAAACAGAAGGCTCAAAAAGTCCAAAAGAAGTGTAGAAATAAAGAGTATGTATTTTTTTCTCTTCCAGAAAAGTGGAAATAGAAAATCATTTCATTTTAGAATGTGAGGCCTTCAAAGATAGCAAGGAAAGCTATGCAGATATTCTTGCAGCTGACTCTTGGGATAATTTATTTAGCAA
Organism: Pinus taeda; assembly: GCA_000404065.3. NCBI lineage: Eukaryota > Viridiplantae > Streptophyta > Pinopsida > Pinales > Pinaceae > Pinus > Pinus taeda. Next base: position 158,784 of record APFE030692957.1, on the reverse strand, counting down.
GGGGTTTGACGAGAAGTTGGGAGCACCCATAGGATATTTTTACCCTTGTGGACGTTAAAATATTTTCTTCTTCTTCTATACTTGCACAAATGGTTAAGTTGTTGCTAGGTTATACATACTAATATTTTATAATAATGATGAGGGAAAGTATGTTAGTATTTTTTTTAATTATAAAATCAAAATTTTAGTTAAAAAAGAGATTAACGTGTAAATATTCAATAAGATTGTCTATTGATATAATTATCTTAATATTTTAGGTTCATTTAAATATTTTTTTTTCTCAACCAGATTTTAAATTAACTTTAATATTGGATGAAAGAATGATCAGCTCACTTGTAAAATATTGTTATTAAAATTGTAACTCAAACAAATCTAAACATTTTGTAATGCAAGTTTTATCTTTTATAAAGTAACTTCCACCCGTCTATAAATTTAAACCATTGAATGAACCTGAATTTATATCTACAAATAAATTCACTACATATTTTGTTATTAAACTAAACACTAAATTTTATTAATTAAACAAAATAAGTATAATGAGTATATGAAGTTTATAGGACCACCTCCATGGATTACATCCCATTAGTTTATTAATAGAGCCTAATCCCTAGAGCGTCAAAGAGAATTGATCCTGTGACTTCCTATTAGCAATGTGATTTAATTGACACTATCATCTCTCATTAGCAATTTGATTTAACAACGAGAACTCAAAAATTGAGCTCACACTCAAAACTAATAATTATTATTTTTTAAATATATATGGTTAATAATTAATAATTATATTAGGTTAGTTTTTGTTTATATTATTGCTTTATAATAATTTGTATTTAAAATCGATGAGAGATAATAAATATTATGTTAAAAACAAAAATCAATGTATTTTATAATTATGATTTATATAAAATAAAAATTAATAAATATAATAATTTATAGAAACTTGTATTAAATGCGTTGGTCTCTTCTTATACTTCCTTGACCATTGTCAAGATGTAAAGACCCATCACTGTTATTGGAAACATCATAATATCCCCTTCTAAATTACTCTGTTAGTGGATCTCTTGTGCAAGGGTTAGCAAATTGCTACGATGATTTTGGTAGTCTAACAACCAAATGAGGGTTAAAACCCGAGAAGATGTAATAAGCATTATGCTTGAATAAAAGATCTGCGTGATTAAAATAACAGAACAGAAAATGTGTAACAAAATACATAATCTAAAAACATAACAGAATTACTAAATTTCCATACCTAATGAACAAATTTTTTAATTAATAAATATAAATCACATGCAAAGAAGTTACATGAAGGTGGCTTGCAATGTCAAGGGTTCTTGGTATCTCATTTGGTTGTTATGGCTCCTTCTTTTAGAATTATGTAGACAACCAAGTGGTATATGGTGAAGTATATGGTGAAAGTCTAAAGAGTTCTCAAATTTTAGAGAAGGAGAGGTTTGACAATGATTATGGTTATGGTAAAAATGAGTCATGTAAATCTCTATATTTATAATAAAACGATAGATTAGATTTGATATGGTAAAATAATAAAATATTTATTGGACTGAATCAAGATCTAACCACTTTTGATATTTTATTATTATTTGTGAGAGGAAAAGGTTAAATAAATGGCCAATAACTTTTATTTGGGTATCTAACTCAAAAATTAATGATTAATTGAGTTAATTTATAAAAATGGTTAAAAAAAAAATTAATAAACAAATGGTTTTATTAAATTACTTTTTGGTGAAATAAATTAGAAATAATTCTTTAGTACATTATTGCTATAAGAATGTTTGGGTGATTAAAAAATAATCAATAAATAAATAATTTATTGAATATTCCTCTCGAAACAAAAAATGTGAGTGTATTTTCACTTTAACATGTAAAAATATGATAATAACATAAAATTTATAAATTTATGTGTTATTCTCATGTGGGTAAATTAATTGAATAAAAATGACTTAAGAAAAGTGGTTTCTTAGGCTATTTCCTAAGGTGAAAATGAGTTTTAATGTGTAAAACCCATACTACATAGTGTATTTATATTAACTGAGTAAATTATGGCTAGTTGATCATTTTTTAGGCGATAACAGATTTCCTCGCAATGTATGAGTATTAGGAGCACATCATATGACCGAAATATTATTGTTTTCCTTTCATTAAACACAAGAGGTGATCATGGAGAGAAAGAGAGAAAACCATTACTACTAGGCGATGAACCACATGAGGAGGAGGTGATATTATTTGTTAATCAAGCATCTCCAAGTGTGTGTACATGATCTCAATGAGGTAGGGAGGCATACCCTTACCTGCTGAGATAACTAAGTACAAAGAATAATGATGCACCCAACAAAGTGGGTATGCGAAAAAAAATGTGTAGTATATAATACGTTGGCATCAATGGGCCAAAAAATGATACAATGAAATACATAGTCTCATATACATGTGCTTGGAACGATAGGGCCATGACTAATATAATGTTTTTTGCTAAGCTTGGTACATAGGAACAAATGCCTTCATGTTGATGAGACGGGGAGATCGCAACTAAAGAAGTCATACTAAATAAGAAATGACTCTAAATATATGAATGAGGCAACTGAAGGGGGGTCATGCACTAGGATCTGTGAATGCTAAAAATTGAGCCATTCAAATCTATTCGTCTACATCTGAGGTTGGATCATGAAATGTTGAAGTTCGGGCATGTGTGGAAGGTCGGGCATGTAAGGGACAACCTAAAGGGAGACCCCCTCTTGAGGTCGAGGAAGTGAAAGAGGTTGTGCTTCTAATAATAGAATGAAGCGATCCTTATTATTAGTAGAACAAATCTCTTTGATATTATAGTAGAGCGAAGCTAATGAAAACTGGAAGAAAATCTCATCAGAGATCGTATAATTATTCCACCTTGACTTACCAAGATTGAATATAGCCAACTCTCGATCTATTTAAGTACCATGGATGCTCATGGATTTATTGAATTGGTATAGAACTTCAATCTCACACACAATCATTCAATATATCACCTCATTGCATTTTGAATGCACCATTACAACTGGGAAAGTGGGAAAATTCTCTCCTCCCTAAGGTCGAATCTGCTTACGTGTCCTTCTAAATAACTCTACAACATAGAGCTATCATAGGAGGAACGATCACCACTACATGCCCCCATGATTCAGGAAAGGATTGCTATCGTTTTCACGTGTTGGAACATTTGACACATGCCTAGTGAATGTTGGGACAATTTCCTAAAGAAATAGACCATCAAGTGTACGATTCTCAATTGTGTGACAATGAGTTGGAGGCAAGCACATGAGAAACAACTAAATCAAAGGGAAATAATGTGTCCCTTTGCTTGGTCTAAGATACCCATTGATAAAGAAAATGGATACAAGGTACATCATCCTCTAAGCCACTCTCTTGGAATATGTGTGCTCAAGTTGACAAAGGAGGGCCTGCAAAAGCTGAGGTAATGAGGAGTCCTCAACAAAGTCACGAGGAATATAGGCAATTTGACTCATAGAGACTGACAACAAGGGTGGGAAAAAAGTGGTTTGATGAGTGGGCTTACGACTTCCCTTGTAAGATATTAACATGTAAGGTTGACATAGCAATGATTGAAAATTTTCCAAAAAGGGATGGTCAATTACTCAGACATAAGATTTTCAAAGATGGATCAAGACATTTGCAGGTTAAATCTTAGTAATATAGGATGGGTACAACACATGCAGGGGTTGACATACTATAATTGGACTCATTTTGGTTTTGAACAAAATCCGTGGGTCATAATGGTGACTCATCTTAAATGCTCTTAACAAGGATGACTCAATGATGTTACAACTGACCAAACCAAGGTCAAGTGGTACAAGGTCCTCTCGGGGTAAACCAAGAGGTAATAGAAAGGGGGGAGTCTAGGGGGACATAGGTTGTCATCATGAAAATGATGTTGTATTTGGTATGAAGAAAAATTGAACTCCCAATGTGAAAGGGTTGCAACGCCATGGGCACCAAAATGCAAAGGAGAATTAGTGCTAGAGTGCCCATGTCACAGGAAAGCTTAAACGCTCGATAGGTGGCAAATGAGAAATGTGGAAGGGGTGATCTACCTATTGAAGTGTGTGGGTCTCTAAGGTGATTTCCATTGAATGATAGGAAAATTCCATGAATATAATGATGTTACTAATATGAAAAGTTGCACAAGGAATGGGCCCAAAGGAAACCCTATAAACATGAGTTAAAAGTGGTTACTCAAGCTAAAAATCAAACATGAGTCAACAAGTGTAAAGACAAGCTGGTGTTAGAATGTGAGTCACAAATATGAAGAAATTTGATTTAAACAAGAGGGGACTTGATACCCCGAGGAAAATACATCTTTCAGATGAAGTATCAAATCGACAAAAATGAAGACAGACACATTTTCAAGCTCAAAAAGTGTTTTCCAATGGCACTGAAACTTTTTCAAGCAAAGGTCATATGAGCGTGAAATGGCCAAGTCAGTGAAGCTTTCCTATATAAAGCATTTTCCCTCCAATTCCAACTCATGTGTGCATTGGTTGGTGGAGAAAATGGAGAGAAAGAGAAGGCCTTAAATATTTGCAAGCTTGTAGTGGAAAATATGACTATTGGAATTTGGATTTTTGAATTCTAGGTAGGTTCCTAACCCTACTCATCATTTTCAATGGTTTCATTTTCTAGATTAGGGATTTTTTGGTCCTCGGGGGACCCCTACTCAATTTTTTTATGTCAATGCACTTGTTAGGCATTTTCCTAGAATGATATTGTAGTTAATGAGGGATAAAGTGTGTTAGCGAACACATTCTTGAGGGAAAAACTACATTGTGTCCTTGAGACTAAGGGTCTAGGGTTTGAGTGGGGTAGTGGCCCTTTGGAAAGACTTATGTGTAGATTTTGTTAGGGTGACGAAATGAGTATTTGATGCTGAAAATTTGATGGTTTTGTGCAAGCATGGTAGATCTTTTGGTGTTATGGCGAGAACAGGAATTTGAGTAACTCCATGGTCAAGTTCAAGGAGTAGTGAGAGGGGATCTTTCTTAATAATGATTATTCAAATTCTTTGAGAACCCACTGATGATTGTTGGTGATCCATTATTGGCTAGGAGTTTGAGTTAATGAGATCTAGAGCTTAAGGAATTTATGATTTAGGACCACCAGATTCCCATTACCATCCAGGATATCTATTTTTTGATAAGATTACCACCCTTGGGGGTGGTAGGAGAGGTGCATCCAATATTACCTCTTGGGAGGTCTATGGACGAGTTCATAGACAGACATTCTGTATTGGGTGCCCAAGAGGGACTCAACCATCTAGTTGAGTGACATAGAGAGAATGGAGACATGGGCTACAATATCAATAATGATACAAATGTTGATTATCCATGTTCTTCACAAGGTATTTGGAGGATAGATGATTCTAGTGGAGAGTGTGCTCATAGGAACTTACTATGGGTGGGCCCATATGCTATTGAGAGTGCTAAAGAGACAACTAACTTCGTGTTGGAGGGAGACATCTGGGAATTTTTCCTTTGGTACAATGCTTTGCTTGTTCTTCTTCAAGAAGATTCCTACACTTTGTCCCCATATATATATCTGAGATGGGGGCCCACAAGAGCCCAAGATGTGGTGCCAGGGATCAACTTTTAGGGTGACCCAAAGTTACCACTTCCATCAAGACAAGAATGGGGCCCAGATGGTAAGTGATTATGATGGTTGTGTTTTGATTATGATAGGTTAGAATGTTTATGTATATCATACTAAAATTAATTCATGTGACATGCAAATATTACACTAGTGAGGTCAGCGGGACATGCAACACAACCAATGACACATGGGACTGAGGATCATGAAGCATCCTCATCTCATGAGAGACGAGGAACTAGTGAGCTTTTGGAGGATCTCTAGATAAGGTTGCACATAGTGCTAACTAGTGTCACAAAGCATGGGTGGCATGAGTTGGAGGACCAATACACATATGCATGTGCGAGTCTACCCTTTGAATGGTGGGACATTATGAGGTGAGCAGCCATGGTTGGTTAGGTTATCAGGGACCTGTGTGCTAGGGATGTGGCACCTTTGGCATGAGACCCTCCATTGGAGGATGATTAGTATTAGGGGAAATGGTGCCCCAAAGTTTTGTACTTATGATTGTATCATTCTATGGACATGCTAGATGTATTTAGAATAATGGATTCCAAAGACTTGTATGCGTGTCTATGATACATAATATGATTATGCATGTTTTTGTCTTGACAACTTGTTATGGATTAAGGAATTCAGACTTCTGTGATCCATAATATTGTTTGAGAGAATAATTTTGGCAAAATCACATAACAAATCATTTGTCGACGCGTTTCGAACCAACCAATGTGGTTCATCATCAGGACAAGTTGAAGATCCGATCTGAGCAATGCGTTAAATAGGGACGGCAGGCCATTCCAACAACTAACTTTGACTGAGAAACGGTTAAACATGACCTATAACAGCTAGGTTTGACCAGGTCCAAGGCGAGGGACCTAAATATTATTTAATAATTCTATTTATTGCTTTATTCATTATAATTATTATTATATATAATATCAATTGCATAATATTAATTGTTAATGTTAACCCTATTATTATTTATTTATCATTATATAATATTAATAAATATTATTTAATAATAATTAAAAATATAATGGTAAATCTAATTACTATATACCCATCATTTAACCCTAGAACCTAAAATAATTATTATTTTATTTATATTTATTTATTCATTTATTTACTAAAATTAATATTAATAATCTTAAAATATATTCTTTTATTTACCATAGAAAATATTTTTATTAATAATATATTAAATATAACCAATATATTAAATATCAATAAGTTTATTTTATCTTTCAATAAAATGGTAAATATTGTTATTACTAATCTGTATATATTTATTTAATATTGTTTATTTAAATATATATTATTATTATATACTCATTATTTTATTACAAAGGTCAAATTTAACCCAAGATCTTAAAATTAATTATTATTTTATGTAAATATTTTATATTTATTAAAATTATAATTATTTATTAATATTGATATTATTAGATCTTAGTAATATATCTTCTATAATATTATGCATTTACCATACGAATAAAAGTTTTTATGATCATATTCAATTAATAGATTAACTTTACCATAATATTAATATTAATAAGTATCTGTATCTGCATGCTAGCTCCCATCATTTCCCCACTCAGAAGCTGGGCATTCTTAGCACGCTTGCTACCCGTGCTGTGAGAATATCTGATGAAAAGAGCTTGGAAAAGGAGAAGGCTCATCTCCTAGATGTCTTTGTTAAGAATGGTTACAGTAGACACCTAGGTCAGAAAGCCTTCCTCAAGGCCCGCAAGGAGCCTTCAATCCATAGGGATCCTAAAGATCGTGTCATGGGGGTTCACCTACCTTACATCCAGGGAACCACTGATAAGATTGCCAGGATTCTGAAGAGGCACAATGTCCCCGCAACCTTTAGACCTCTTAATACCATCCGTGGCTCCCTTATATCTGTAAAAGATCCTATCGACCCTAAAGATCGACCCTAAAGACATGAAGGCCGTCTATGTCATTCCCTGTTCCTGTGGGACACCATACATTGGTGAGACCGGTCGCTCTATTAATCAAAGGATTAATGAGCATTCGACTGACTTAAGTCATGGAAGGGCCAAGTCTTCGGCCCTTGCAAAACATGACGAGAAGACTAAACATCATGTATGTATTGAAGAGGCTCGGGTTATTGCAAAGGTCGCGCAGTTTCACCATCGAAAGTTTAGAGAGGCCCTTGAAATCGAAAAAAGGCCTAATAATCTTAATAGGGATGATAGCTGGAAGATTAGGAGTTGTTGGATCCCAACCCTGTCTTCCTAGCCTCCTCATTCCTGCTTCTCTTTTGTCTCGCTTTATCCTTTATCCTCCCTTTATCCGCTGTGGATTTTTAATTAAATCTTTTAACCCCTTTTCCTAGAAAATAAAAATTTTCCTTATGATAATGTTATAGCTGATCGATTATAAATAATTCGTCATTAGCCCTAGAAATAATAATATTAGCCAGAGAATTGATATCATCATCGTAATATTATGATAAAAGTTTATAGTTTCATTAGTTTAGCATGATGGTAAAATTTTAATATTAATCATATTAAATCCGTATATAAAATAGAAATAATAGTTTCTTAGATTTTATTGAGTTCTAGGTTTAAATTTTAATTTGATGAAATTATGGGTATATATATTCAACATCGTTTTTATTCTAATAATTTAAATAAGTATTACTTATTAATATTAATATTATGGTAAAGTTAATATATTAATTGAATATGATCATTAAAACTTTTATTCGTATGGTAAATGCATAATATTATAGAAGATATATTACTAAGATCTAATAATATCAATATTAATAAATAATTAATAAATAAAAAATATTTACATAAAAAATAATTAATTTTTAATAAATAAAAATATTTTCATAAAATAATAATTAATTTTAAGATCTTGGGTTAAATTTGACCTTTGTAATAAAATAATGAGTATATAATAATAATATTTAAATAAACAATATTAAATAAATATATACACATTAGTAATAACAATTTTTACCATTTTTATTTAAATAAATAATACTTATTGATATTAATATATTGGTATATTTAATATATTATTAATAAAAATATTTTCATATGGTAAATAAAAGAATATATTTTATCAAGATATTAATATTAATAAATAAATATAAATAAAATAATAATTATTTTAGGTTCTAGGGTTAAATGATGGGTATATAGTAATTAGATTTACCATTATATTTTTAATTATTATTAAATAATATTTATTAATATTATATAATGATAAATAAATAATAATAGGGTTAACATTAACAATTAATATTATATATAATAATAATTATAATGAATAAAGGAATAAATAGAATTATTAAATAAGATTTAGGTCCCTCGCCTTGGACCTGGTCAGACCTAGCTGTTAGAGGTCATATTTAACCGTTTCTCAGTCAAAGTTAGCTGTTGGAATGGCCTGTTGTCCCTATTTAACGCATTGCTCAGATCAGATCTTCAACTTGTCCTGATGATGAACCACATTGGTTGGTTCGAAACGCGTCGACAAATGATTTGTTTTGTTATGGATTAGTTATTCTTATAGATGTGTGTGATAAATGTCAATCTAGAATGTTATTAGCAATGGTATCGACATAGTTATTTTGTGCTCTAGGAACATGATATAATGAAATAGATTATATTTGATGTGGAAAAATATTAATCATATATATTTTCAAAATAGGGAAGGGTTATGCACATGATAAACATTGTAGAATTGTATGATGAGAAGTTGGGAATTGAGACAAACATGAAGGTGAAGGATGTGATGAGTTAGGGCATTGACTAACTAAACTATCACAACATCATATTCGACCTGGTTAAGGCTAGATTCCATGAGTAACGACTCACATTGTTGGCATAACTGATGTACGATGTGGATGATGTATCCATCTGAAAGACATAAGAATACAACCAATAAGATGGAGAATAATGTAAGTCTACCTACATGATGCAAAAAGAAACAAAAGCATGCATTCTAGGGAAATTATTATGAGTAGAATTTCTTGAGTGAGACAATGGTGCAAAATGGTATCGATGCCATGCCAATATAGATCATCACCTAGAAGAAGGTAGTACGTGGCTTGGTGAGGAATACATCATCAATCATCACAAGTTGGATGAGACACAAATTTATATGTTCACAAATATGATAAGATGTTGCATACCATGGGTCATCAGATGATATGGCGAACAAGTGTTTGTCCAGAAGGTCATCATTAAGGGCGAGTCTTGCACACTGGTAGGAAATTAAGAAATGAACTCAAAAAGGGCCAAGCCTTCTGTTGGGTCCCTATAATACTAGTGATTACCCCATTAATATGGTAGTTGTACCCCTTATTAATATTGTTGTGCCCCTATTGCCCCCATATTGTTATCACTGTGCCCCATAGAATCCCTCTATTGTTATTTTTGTGGCTTTATATTATTAATGTTAGGTCGGCTGGTTTATATTGTGACTCCTTAGACTCCTATATATAGAAAGGAGGTTTTGTCATTTGAATCATCCAAGAATTGTTCATTTATGTAATGTAAAGGAGGTTGCCCCCTCGAAGAGGCTGAATTCTAAGGCGTTGATCTATCTTTTTCTATCTTTTCTTGAGCTGGTTTCATAACATTTGGTATCAGAGCTTTGGATTCTAGGGTTTCGCTGCTCCAAATAGGTCATCGTGGAATTTTCACTATAACTTTTTTTTTGCGACGTTTCAGAAGTAAAAAAAAAAATCCATTTGAGAAGAAATCACGCTGCATCTCGGGTTCGAGTTTTAGATCTTTTCGCACTATATTTACGGAGATATTATCTGAGGAAGATGGTCTTTTGCAGACTCCTGAATTACATTCCAAATAGGTGACCTGGGAAAAATCATCATAACTTTCTCTCTGAGCATCGGATTGAAATTTCGCAAAAAGGTGCAGAAAGAGGACGGACTGTAGTTTCTTCTAGATATTTTTTAGAGCCAAAAGTCCAAATAGTGAGACGTGGCACTTCATACAAGTTCACTCTTCTGGAAAGGTCTATAATCAGGTCACTGTGGGAGATTTGGCATAACTCTTCATTGGAGAATCCAATTGGGGTCAGACTGGTGGCATTGGAAAGAGGACATAGAGGGCTACCATAGGTCGTAATTTCAAAACTAGATGTTCTGAAAGTACAGAGATACATCAGAGGCAATATCGAGCTCCTACAAAGAAAAAAGGGTGTGTAGATTCTTTTAAATTTTTGCTTAAGATTGGTTTGAAAATTTACTTTGAAGGAATTCAAAGGGATAGTAGAGCATTATTATCAGTAACTGATGCCTCGAGGAAAGAAAATTCAAACACCTAGTAAGGAACCTGAAAGCTCTAGCATGACTCATGAAGAAGAGGAAGAAATGCTACATGATATATCAAAATTACAAGACCAAGTGCAAAAAATGTTAGCCTCACAAAAGCTAACAGAAGCTAAGATAAATGACATGGAATCTAAGATAAAGGGCGTGGAAGCTAAGATGGACAATTGGAAGACAAATTTGAAGACAGACATGGATGATTTGAAGACATATTTGAAGAAAGACATGGACGATTTGAAGACAGATTTGAAGACAGACATGGACGAATTGAAGATAAATATGAATAAGTTGCTACAAGAAATGGTCACTAAGGGTGAAAGGGTAGTAAAGGAAACTCATGATGAGAACAAAAGAAATGTTAATCATGATTCCATAGACTCTAATGTGGGATCGAAGACCCATCATATTCTAAAAATCGATATGAGGAAGTTTGATGGCAAGGATCCCGCAACATGGATATTACAGATGGAGCAATTTTTCGATCTCAATAATGTGCAAAACACACAAAAGGTACGTATTGCAACTTTATATTTGGAACAAAATCAATTTGTATGGTATCAATGGCTTTTCTCTCGTAAAAAATTTATCACTTGGGCAATTTTTACGGAAGAATTGATAGCACATTATGAGGATACAAAAAGCAACACTTTTTTTAGCCAATTGATAGGTCTCAAACAAAAGGGTTCAATAATGGAGCACATTGAGGAGTTCCAAAAATTGAACATAAGGGTAAAAAATATTCCAGAGGAGCATAGGATTGATGTGTTCATAGGGACTTTGAAGGATAATATCCAACATGATGTTCACCTTTGGGAACCTGATTCATTAGAGAAGGCATTCAGGTTAGCAAGAAAAATGGAAAGCAAAATTATGGCAACTAGGAAGCATACTACTCACAACTATAAAGATGGAAGTGTTGTTGCCCCTAGTATTCCAAAACCTATAAGTTTGACACCACAACAATTGGAAGAAAAAAGAGCAAAAGGGATTTGTTACAGTTGTGATAACAAATACACTAAAGGTCATAAGTGTGCTGAGAAGAAATTATTCAACATAGATTGCGAAGAGGAAAAAGAAAATGAGCAAGAAAGGTCAAAAGAAGAGGATATACTCCAGGAACATAGCCTAGATAAAGAAGAAATGAATCCGACCATATCTTGTAATACATTGGCTGGAATTACCACTCCTCAAACCATCAAGATAGAAGGACAAATCAAGAAGAAAAAAGTAATAGTGTTGATTGATTCAGGAAGTACCCACAATTTTATTCATTGTAAGGTAGCAAAAGAATTGAATTGTTTCCTATATCCAGCACTAGAGTGTCAAGTGATGATTGCAAATGGAGGAACAATAAATTGCTCTGGAAAGTGCCATAATATCAAGCTATCCATGGGAGAATATGTATTGACTAGCCCAATGCTTTCCATTCCAATGGGAGGTGCTGATGTTGTACTAGCAATCCAATGGCTACAACCCTTGGGTACAATAGCTTTTAATTTTCAAGAACTTTTCATCAAATTTTCTACAGAAGGAAAAGAAGTTGAATGAAGGGGTATTACAGGGAAACCAGGAAAGATAATTAGCTCTAACAGTATGACAAAGCTTCTAAAAAAGGAACAAAGAGTGTAATTGCACAATTATGTTCGCTACATGTTTCCACATCGGAATCATCTATTTCTCCAGATCTCCAAAAAGTCCTGAACAATCATTCCAAGGTATTTGAGACTCCCAAAGGTCTCCCACCTATTCGTGATCATGATCATGCTATTCATCTTATTCCAAGAAGTGTTCCTCCAAACATCAGGCCGTACAGATATCCCTATGCCCAAAAGAGTGAAATTGAACATATGGTTGAAGAAATGCTAGAGGCTGGTATAATTCAACCGAATCAAATTTCTTTGTCTGCTCCAGTGGTATTAGTGCACAAGAAGGATGGATCATGGCGCATGTGTCCTGATTATAGGGAGCTCAGCAAGCTCACTATTAAAGATAAGTTTCCCATTCCTGTCATTGATGAATTACTGGATGAATTGCATGGATCAATTTACTTCACCAAGTCGGATATTCGTTCAGGATATCATCAAATTAGAATGAAGACTGAAGACATTCCAAAAACAACATTTAGAACTCATGAGGG
>APFE030692957.1:124699-141919 GCA_000404065.3 Pinus taeda | reverse complement strand
TATTTTTGTGGATTTATATTATTATTGTTAGGTCGGCTGGGTTATATTGTGACTCCTTAGACTCCTATATGTATAAAGGAGGTTTTGTCATTTGTATCATCCAAGAATTGTTCATTTATGTAATGTCAAGGAGGTTGCCCCCTCGAAGAGGCTGAATTCTAAGGCGTTGATCTATCTTTTCTATCTTTTCTTGAGTTGGTTTCGTAACACCTTCTTAGTTATGGTGTTAAAAATTCTGAGTCAAATTTGTGAAGGGTAACTATCCAATGTGTATACTTTCCATTGATGACTCGTCAACTCAACAAGAAGGCCATGGGGTTGGAATTAGTAATGATCTTGGTGGTGTGCATCAAGATATAATAACATAGTTTCTAGATAGAGAACATAATGGCCAAGGAAAACTTCTCCTCATGGAGTAGGACATTGGTGGTCCATTAAGGTTCTTGATGACATAACATATGATTTGTTTAGTCATGTTTCCATCTTCTTAGAGTAGGACATTTTCTATCACATAGGTGGAAGTTGAGATGTACAAGATGAAGTCCTTCTCAAAGTTAGGTCGAATAATCAAAAGAGAAGAGGTGAGGACACATTTAAGTGCATCAAAGGATTGGTGGGTCTGAACATCCCATATAAATGGAGTATAAGACCAAAGGAGATGAAGAAACCCATGAGTAGTGGTGGCATAATATGGAAAGAATCTACGCAAGAAGTTAGCTTTCCCTTGAAAACACAGTTACCAACCAAATGGGAACCGTACCAAGTTCTCATTTTTTTAGAGGTTGCAAAAAATCATCTGATTTTGAAAAGTGTTGATTCAAAATACACCCTTTTTTGTGGAGGATATTTTTGACACTTTAAATTTTCTTATGTATTAAGTATGCACATTTTTCTTTAAATGTTAGTGATTTTCATGTCGATTTTGAAATGTGTTGATGCAACATCAACCCTTTTTTTTTGGACTTATTTTTTACACTTTAAATTTTCTTATGTATTAAGTATACATAATTTTTTTTTTTTAAATGTTGATGGTTTTCATGCGAATTTTGAAAATCGTTGATGTATCATCAACCTTTTCTTTTTCAGGGGCATATTTTTTACACTCTAAATTTTCTTATTGCCTACGTATGCACAATTTTTTTTAAATGTCGGTTATTTAACCATTTTTCAAGTTGTCTTATTCCTCTTCTTGTTTTTCATCTAGAGATGTTTGTTTTTTAAGGGTTTTTCAGGCTTGAGTTTTTATTTTTTATTTTTCTTTGCAATGCGCTTTTATAATAAATTTTTATTTTTTTGGCAAGCTTAAAAAAAAAATTGAAGTTAAAGTTTGTTTATATATTTATTATATATTTTTAATTAATACTTCAATACACATAAAATAATTGTCCCAAAAAAAATGTAATCATTTGACAAAAATACACATTTTGCTTGTAAATAGAATTACAAAAAATGTGTATTTTGAGACCTTTTCACTAAAAATAACATCTTAAATAAGGGATTTCTATGGAAAAAATCAATAAAAAATGTTGAAAAAATAACAAATTTTATGATTTTTTTAATATGAATTTGATGTCCAAAGATGATGACATTTGAATTTATAAATCCAAAAATCTAAAGAGGAATAAGCCCTAATACTATATATTTTAGATTTTTAAGTATATTTTCATTAGATTTGTTGTGATGAAGTGTGCAATGCAATATCCACAACATTTTATGGATCAATTAGAAAAAAAAATAGTTGACGAGTTCAAAACTCTAAGGAAAATTAATCCTCAAAATTTGGATTTCAGATGTCAGTCAATTTTTAGCATATATGTTGTCATGAACTTTCCAATATAATGTTCATGGCAATTTATAGATCATATAAATATTAAATAAGGTTCTTTAGGGATATTTTGGGAAATTGCAGGGGATCATACTAGTTTAAGAAGAAAGTTATTGAACACTAGCCATGGCCAACGAATTAATGTATAATAACCCTCAAGATCTACCAGAGAAGAGGTTTGCATGACTGGAAGCACGTATCATAGGTATAAATCATAATGTGAACCTCCTCATTGAAATCCTCAACTAATAATCTTGGGTTGTTTAGAGAAGACAAAGGTTATAATTCATAGGTTAGATCGAAAGGGAAATTGACGGATAAGGAGTAAACATAGAAGGATTCCGGGAAACTTGAAAAAGAGAAGCCAAGTTTGAGAACTATGAACCATTCACAGTCTCTCTTTAATATGGAAGCAAAGGTGAACATCAACCCATATCAAGGTGAGATTGATGATTTAAAATTAAATAACTAGTTGTAGTAGTTAGAGGTTTACTTTAGTATTCATCACATAGATGAGGAATAAAAAAATGTATTTTATTGTTTTAAATTAGAAGGGCATGTCTTGAATTGGTGAGAAATCCACACAAAAACATGAGGTTGGATGGGGATCCTCTAGTAATTAAGTGGGAGGATTTTAATACTCTCATAAAGTCCAAATTCTACCCTATGAGGTATGTGTAGGACCAATGGATCTAGTGGCATTACTTCAAGGGGGGAGAAGGGTAAATTTTACAAGAGTTCACAATAAAATTCATGGAGATGGAAATAATGCTAGGAATCTCTCCCATGAACCTAGTTGTACTCCTTAAGTATATGAGACTCTACAAAGGAATATGAAAAATTAAGTGATGTTGTTTAAACTCAGAACGATGGATGGGAATTATGTGTAGGTGAAATCCTTGGAAAACATAGGCCATAAAAAAGGTAGTGAAGTCGATCAAAGAGAAAGGAACACTAGGAATATTCTAAAGAAGGGAAGAAGTGGAAAGGGAAAAATTACAAGAAAATAATAGTGACAACACACCAGTGAAAATATCCTAGAAACCATTGCAACTATTGTAGCAATGATGTTCACATAGAGTTGTTAGATGTCTTCCTGCACAAGGATTAGCAAAAAAAATATCGTGGGTAACAATACAAATATGAGAATTTAGTAGCATACATTGTTATTGTTGTGCATAATAATTGCCTAACATATTTTTATATTTTTTGTGAAGTGTTTTTGATGTGATAAGTCACAACATATAGGCCATGCCGCATTGTATGACAAAATCTCATCTATATGTTTCATACTTTGACAACATCTCCTTGTATATGTTTCATACCTTTGACAACATATCCTTGTACTCCATTGTTTGAAATAACAATTTTTGAAAAATAAAATTAAATAAATATTTTTAAATTCTATGTTAAACACACATAGGCAGCAACATAATCTGAAGGATAAAACATGAGAATACATTTTTATTAACAAGTGATATACATTTATAATACATATTGTGACTGTTGGGTTCCACATCCCAAGGTCTCTTGGACTCCTTTTGTCTATTCGGCTTGCACACTAACCCATTGAGGATTAGGTTTCCAACATTCCCCCCCTATAATCTGAAGGGTTATGTATGAGTCCAAGAAGAGAGTTGTAATAAAAAATGTGCAAAAATGCATGGCAACACTAGGTTGAATGTGCTCTCTGAAATGTTGGTATAAAGGGTGGTGGTTTAAGGATGACCACCAACACTGGAATGCTTAGTGCAGTTCCTGGAACTCTTCCAAAACTCACAAGAAGCTGAAGTCTTCTGCTAGAGGAAGTGCTCCTATTGTTTTGAAGAGGGAATCCTTCATCTGTGAAAGGAAGGTCTCACCCCGCATAAAAGGGAGAAATTCAACCTGAAAAGGGAATTCTCAATCTGTGATGGTTTAAGGATGACCAACAACTCTAGAATCCTTAATGCAATTCCTAGAACTCTTCCAAAACTGGCAAGAAGATGAAGTATTCTGCTAGAGGAAGTGTTCTCAATTTTTTTCTTGGAATTCTTCTGAAACTGGCAAGAATCTGAAGTCTTCTGCTAGAGGAAGTATCCCAGATTATCAACTGAAAGCATGTTCAGGGGCATCTTTGTTTCTGGCTACAACTCTGAAATTGGTGGGGTAGGTTGTGGCTCAGGCTCACTTGATGTGACTTTGAAGCTTGTAGATGACCATCATTTCCCCCCCTGTCAGATACAAGGTGAGATGATGGAGAAAACTCAACTGCAAGATTGTTTAATACTCTGGAACAAGTTTTGACATGTGATTGGAATATCTTCTTGGTTGTTGATGCCGATTCCCAAGAAGTGATCCATCCAAGATGAACCTTTGTTCTTGCAGGACATTTTTTTCTGAAGCATCTATGTGAAGAATGGGTGGTTTTATGATAGTGCTTACATGGATGAAGATCAAAATAGTGATCTTTCAAATGGCCAACTAGGTCACAGTGTTGGCATTTCACAATATATTGTTGTTGTTGTTGCTGTGGAAGAGAACCAGAATCTAAAACAGCTGAAGGTGAACTGTCATGAAGAACAGGTGAAGATGAATCATCCTCAAGAAATCCAACAGTTTGAAATTGGATTGGCTTTTAGTAGTCTGGAATATGAAAGGACAAGTCCTTGTCATATCCAAGACTAGTTTTGTGCTTGTTGTGGACAAGTTGTTCCCAAGGTCTGATGATGGGCTTGGGAAGTGCAGAATGAGTTTCTTCATCTGCATGTACAACTGCTGCTTTATTGGGTACTAAATTTGAACCAAATGCAACATTATTGACTTGCTTCTGATGGGTTGCAGTCTCAATGTTCTGAACAGAAACATGTTCATAATGACTCCTTTGTTTTAATTCTTCTTGTTGTAGCTGAGATTTGAGTTAAAAAAAATCAATTTTCTCTTGTGCATTTTGTAGACAAACCTGAATGTCTGTGAGAGAAACTTTGCTGATTTTTAATGCATCATGAGTGGTATACAATATCAGAGTTTTGAGGAACTCCAATACTTCATTGATTCTGGCCATTTTCTCCAATGTTAAACTTACACTTTAAACCAACTATGAACTAATGTCACTACAAGGTATGCTCAAAATTTGTTCTCTGAGAAAACTACAACAATCAAATGAGATTATTCCTTGAGGAATGAACCAAAAGCAAGATTATTCTCCACACAACGATGGTTAGTTGCATTCATATACAAGGAAAGTATATTGTGCATTCCCAAATAATGAGACTCAAACACTACAACAAATAAAATACTTGTTTCTCCATGATGAATACTTAGAAATATATATCAGCAAGGATGCAAGCTTTACACAGTCATCTATTCAAGAAATACAATGCGCAAATTGAAAAGGAACCTGAACCAACCACTAGTATAACAAATTCATCTTCTAGAGAGTCTACTATAGCCCTAGGATTGCCTTCTATGCCAAGGGAATGATTGTCCACTGTTAAGTATGCACCAGAACTTGATAAATTTCATCCCACTGATAATAGCAATCAACAAACTTAGTTTGGAAAGCATTCATGATATTTCTCTCAGAGGGCTTGATGAACTCTCCACAATTGAGAGATCCTTTGCTACATTTAAGAAGACTTTGTTCAATTCAGAAAGCCTATAGATAGACCTGAAGCTTCAGAATAGAGAATAAAATGCAAAGCTAGATAAATCTTTTTCCACAGTCTTGCATTTACTGTTTGTATATCTGCTTCTTCATGACCTTGCTCACAAGGCGCTAGAGTACTTGATTCAGTGATCCAGTCTAATCACTTACTCCAAGATTCAATCAAATTCCCTTCCAAATCCACTGTCTCCTTTCCCGTAAATGAAACAAAAAAAATCAAATCCCAAAATTGACTTGCCAGATTGTACAAAATCAAAATTTAAATGTCAGGCGTGCGTTTACAAATTCAAATTGAAACTTGTGTATGGAAACATTTTTAGCCCGAGAAATAAAATCACATTCAGAAAAATCTCAAACACACATCCTTAGGCCAAGAATGTTTTGGCATAGCAATCAGTTTGAATCCATGATTCTGAGATCATCATCATCACTGGAAGAAGTCCAGAAGGATGCCATTTGCAAACTCCAGCTACTGGGCAAATGGGGTGATGATTAGCACCTCTCCATAGCCGAACCAGGCGTCGTGCCATATCTGGACCTTTTCTACTCATCAAACTGCAAGAGATACCTTCTCATCTAATAATGTATACTTTAGTATCTTCTCCTGACAGGACTCCTTGAGCAATGACCCCCATGCGGTGAACTCTAGAACTACTTCTTTGAATGATACTGGTAGTTTCATGTGCCACTAGTGCAAGCATCTAAGGTTGGGTGTTCTACCTCTTGAATTCTTGTTGATATTGAAGTCGAAGGTTCCTATTGTTCCAGTCTTTTATGATGTCAAGCCTCCCGAAATACGGATCAAGAAAGGTGGCGGTAAAATCCTGAGATGTCTGAGAAGAGAGCGCACACACAAATATCATCAAAGAGCTCCTCCCAGTCCCACACCAAACCAAGCATCTTACTTTGTCGCCCCTCTTTGGCGAGCCTGTCGGATTCCTTGAGCGAGCTCACCTCCCGCAGTAGTTCAACTCTTCAATTGCAAGACTCCAAGCAACCCTTTGCTATGGCCAATAGAACCAAGTCTTCCACTTGCTTTAGCCATTATTTCGTGGATTTAGTCACATTGTATCATTCGTATTTGTTGTCCAAGCTTGGCGTAGAAGGGCCATCTTCAAATACCACATTTGGTTGATCATAATTAATTACGCTATCCAAAGAGTACTGGAAGGATTTCACTATTTAGAATCGATGAAGAAATCCATGTTCCATTTGAGTGGAAATGCCACCAATTCTCCTAAATCATCGTCGAATTCTAGTGGGCACTGCTTCTTATGTTCACCTACAACCCATGTGGGATATTTTCATTGTAGAATTCATCGATGGAGCTGCAACAGTTAGGTGTGGACATGGACTAATGCCAAAACTATTGATAACAAAGTTTCCCAAGAATTTTTCCACACTTTCCTATGTTTACTTGATTCAAAACCCCTTTGAATCCTTTTACTCTCAATACCTCTTCCAATAACATAAGAGAACTTTGTTGGGCAAGCAGTTTAATAACAGAATACTTCTGAGCAGCCATTGAAGCATACAAAGATAGATCACCATAGTTACCAACCACATTACTTACTTCACGCTATTCAAAACGCATCTTTGGAATATGATACATAGTAGGCAATAAAGCTAATGCATCAACACCATACACATAACATTCACCAAATGTGGGATATTCAAGATTGCTTCGGCGGCTTGACGACATTCAACGCACAGTTATTCAAATGAGAGTGATTCCAAGCATTGTCAGTAATCGAAGGCTTGTAACGGTCCCTTTGTATAGCAGATGCAATAACATGAATTATGATTTATTATAATAAGGTAGATTCTCCTCAGTAGACTTAGAGGCAGAGAATCGACAAAGTATATGGGCAGAGATCTAGGCATTAGGCAGACAGAGAGACAAATGATACCAGGAAAATTCTCCTCCACGAATGATGCACTAACAATTTTTGCAACTAGAAGAGGCGGACAATGTAACTGTTATGATAGTGGATAGTGGGTAGCGTAGTTGTCTAACACACAAGATTGGAGTAACGGTGCGTAGAAATCAAATGAAATACTAAGAGTGTGAGAGTGTGGCGTTACACATATTGTGACATTCAATGGCAAGTTATAGGTGCGTTTCTGCTAGGGTAGAGATGGTAGGTCTAAGCAAGGAGCATGTTTAGAAGGCAGGGTGAGAATGTAATGAATAGCTCTGAGCGAAAGTTAGGTTTGGCAGAGTAACGCCTACTGCGGTTGGACTAGTATGCAGATCGACAGAACGCACCATGAACAAGCTCACCCTTTGTGTTCTTAATGTAGGTATGCAGGTGACAAAGGAATGGCAGGGCTGAGAAATGTTAAATCTATCCTGAAAAAAGCTTAGAACGACACAAACCTACAAACTTCATTGAAACAAATAAGCACAGATTTACATAGGCGACAACAAAAACTGGCTCACACAAGATTGAGCGGGTTATGAACGTACCAGCTCTAATACCATGTTAAACACACATGGGTAGAAACATACTCTGAAGGATAAAACATAAGAATAAATTTTTATTAACAAGTGATATACACTTATAGTACATATTGTGACCATTGGGTTCCACATCCCAAGGTCTCTTGGACTCCTTTTGTCTATTCGGATTCCACACTAACCCATTGAGGATTAGGTGTCCAACATTATATTTTTATAATTCATCTAGATTTATCTTAATGTAATGCATATTTCCACTGCATAAGAATAATATATGAACAGATGCAGTGGTCATTCTTAGAGAGAAAATCAACCTGAGACAATGGTCATCAACTTCTATCCACATAAATCAGAAAATTTATTAATGATAGAGAAATTGTGACTTATGTGAAAAAGGCTTATAGCATGTAAAATTCATCATTGAAGTAATGGAAGATAACAAAATATCATTTTTCTATGTGCTAAACGATGGCAAGTTCATTGATAAGTATGGAGACAATACAAACATGTCAATTTACATCATCATTTATGGCATAAAGTTTGGAGTTATTTTTGTGTAACTAATAAGAATTTTAGGGGGAAAGTAGTCTATTTATTTTAAGAATAGAAAATTTATTATAATTTAGCTGTTGGATTAATAGTGAAGCAATTATTATTGACTGTTTGTAGTAAATACAAGTTGAATCATTACTGTTATTTAAGAAAAAACATGCCACTTGTCATTACCCACTATGGTTCATAAAGAAAAGGCTTTCACTCTTGCTAAATGACTCTAAGACTTAAATTGTTAACTTAAAACAAGATCTTAAGTAAATAATTTTAAAACATATTCAAAATCCAAAGAATAAAACAATTCAAATAACAACACTTTAAAACTAAATCATGCAAAAAAACCCATTAGCAAATATCTAAGAAACCATACCATCCACCACTAACAAAAATACCATAAATTTTCAAAAGAAAAACATCCCATGAATGTTTTCGCAATCAAATGCCATCTAGAATATGTTAAATTCTTCACAATATTTATAGGATCCAAAACATCAAAAGGGTTTATACCCAATTCCTTTTTTAGGTGAAAAATTATTCACAGTGAGACTACTGGTCATTGCATTCAACTAAATTTTTAGTTGTGTTAAAGTGAAATTAAGATTTCCAATTTATTAACAGATAAAATTTCAAGTATTCAATCTATTGCTCTGCTTCTTATTATGATTAAGTTATTAATTAGACCACTTTACTTTTCTTGGTTTCTGGGAATTTATGAATATTTATTGATTATTTTTTTATTTTTGAGTTGAGAGCTTCATTTTAGAGGTCGGTATGATTGCCTGGAGAATCTTATTCTACAACCCAGTGTGAGGGCAGTGCAAGGATAGGATTTTATGGGAATTATGAGCCGAGGCATTTTGACCATATTTGAAGTTCAGAAAAATTTAACGCTCATTTTTTTTACCGTGTTTGAAATGATGCAAAACGTATTATTAACAATTTATATTTTTTTCAAAACATCACTGATACCTATTCCCATTCAAAAAATTACAATTTCCACCCCCTCACCTGCCATGGATTCATTCATGTGTTGCATAAGTCTCCTTATCATCATCATTGTCTCATGTTTTCATCTGACATTCACATCAAAATGAAAGCACAGAAAAATATGGGCGACAAAGACACCAATCTTTGCTCTTGAAGTTCTTCCTCCTGGATTGACCCGAGAACCTTTCAGTGGTTAAACTAGTTTCATGAATGAAATCCAAGGAAACCGAATTGACCTTTGACCATAATGGTGCGAATTGTTCGAAAATACATATACAGATGTGCTAAGTCAAAGGACTAGAGGTCTCATCATGATTCGGCTTGTTCACCTCATTAGATCTAGTGAATGTCCTTGTTGCTAACTAGTTTCCGCACTAGAACAATGGCCTTTTGTGAATTCTTATATATGAAAAAACTAAAAATCCTTGGTTAATGGGATAATTGCATCTCAAAGGGTTAAAATGGAAATGATGTCAAGGCTATGGACGCCTGCTGGCAGTAGAGGACATGCTTGTGGTATAGAAGTAAAACTCAAAATTATAATAGATCTTGACTATTTTGTTCCTTCAAAATTAGTGAAGGAAATATCGTTAAACTTATTATGGACATTTATAAAACCCTCCTAGAAAGTGGTGATGCTTGGTTTTTTATGAGTATTTCATTATAATTCTAAGTACTAGAAATACTCTTTTTTTTTTGGAAATTCATCATTCTAAATTAATCTCCTTTACTTTCTCTAATAATGTACTTGATGCAATTATTGTTTCCATCAATCTAATCCTTTGTACGAATATCCACGTGCCTTTATTTTTTGGTTTGCATCCTTCATGGGTCATAATAATTCGAGTTATCATTAAAACACACAAATCATAACAATTGTAATTATTTCCTCATACATCGTAGATATAGTCCGCTTCATATTTTTCCTATTTGACAGTTACTTTTTTGCATTGCATTAATACACCATTATCCTTCAAACATGCCAAACCCGCCATCCTATCAAAACTTTATTAATGTTCATGGACGACCTTTACACTTATTGGGGGGGGAAGGGGGAGTGCGTTGGCACTCACAGATGATTATTATTCTCTTTTTCGAATACCATTTCATGTCGTCAAACCTCTATACTTTGTATAAATTTACTATTATGATACGTTGTGAATTCAATTGTTGGCAACTACAAGACTGCGTCCTGTTGAACAGTTAACAATGGGTGGGCATTCATTCTAATACGGACCTATGTAATTATAGGCTTCAAACATGTAGACAACATCTTGATTCAAGCTAGATGGTTAGAGCATTTCGAACGGTTATAGGTGTTCGATAATGAGGTAGCATTGTAATTCACAAAGAGTTTGGACAACAACACAACAGTGGTGAAAAACATATAAATACAAGTAAGTGAAAATGCAAAATTGGAAGTAACAAGGATTCTAACAGAAGGAGAAAAGTGGTACAAGATACACACCTCTCTAAAACGTGATCCTTTTGTTTATGAATATTGGTGAAGATTTGATCAGAGAAGGGAAGGGGTATAACCCCAATTCATTACCTGAAGTATGGAAGGAAGTAGCAGGGATTTTCCAGCAATACAACACCTGCAATGGAAGGTACAACATGGTAAGGGGACATCATCTCAAACTCATGGCATCCTTGAGGAAAATGGTAACTCTAAATATTCCATACTTTCTCAATTCAATATTACATGAGATTGCTACTAGATTAAGGAGGTCCAAGGACCAAACTTTGTTGACAATGGTCAAGACATTCCCTTGGTGAATGAAATAGTCGTTGGTGCATCTGGGAACGTTCCAGTCAATGATGAGTAGCCAGAGAAAAGTAACGAGGAAAATCCAAATGAAACTCTAGTAACATAAAATATCTCGCGAGGAACGGTAAAAATTCAAAAACTCAGTAGACCAAAGAAAAGAATGGCATCATGTCTAGCTTTCTTTCCTAAGAAAAGGAGGTCAAATAGACTTGTTATGCAAGGTCAGATCTCTTTGAACCCTCTTGAGTAGCAACCAGAAAAAATCTTGACTCAAGGTTTCGTTAATATAGAAGAAATGCACCAAGAAGCCTTTAAAAATCAACCCAAAATTTATCAACTTCAGAACAGATGGAGTGGGAAACAACAATAGCCCAAGCATTAGAAGGGCTAGAAATTTTGTTGGATACTGTGAATTTCAGAGAAGCCACAAACACTTCAATAGAAGAACTTGGACCTCATTCTAGAAATCCCCTTGGCCAAGGGGCTTCACCGAATTTGTCGGCTATAACCTCTCATGTTAATTCTTCAGTAACTATTATCTTGGAATCATATAACGATCCATAAATTGTTTCATCTCAAGAGTGTTTTAAAGACTTTGTTTCTAATTTACTAGAGCCTTCCTCTTCAAAAGGAACAGAGCCAAAATATTTTGAAAATTTGATTAATGAAGAACGAGATGATGGCGATGGATTTTCAGTTGAACCACATATTTATTTTCTTGGTGTGGTCTTCTAGGAGTATGGAACTAATGTAACAATAAGGGAAGATGAAAATTCATTGACAGTCAAACCCACTCAGGAAACGATTGCCGAAGAAGGTGAAATAATAGTTGTTGTTCCCTCTCCATCAACCTTGGTTAGCAGTCCTATTCAAATGAACACATATACCAGAACTAGGAGAAAGAAAGAAAAAGGGAAATTTCATAAGGAAATTGATAGATTAAAGAAAGAAAATAAGAAACTATGAGGAAAGGCACAACAACTAAAAAATTGGTTACATGGCAGTAAGCATCTTCATAGAGATTATGTGAAGAGGCCTAAAAGAAAGAAAGAAACTCAGGAAATGGAAGTCCAAACTGATTTCAAATTTATCTTTAATGAAGAAAGTACTCAGACAAACTTTGTTCTTGCTTCTACTGAAGTATGAACCCAGACTGGCCCTAAGGAATAGATGGTGGACACTCTTCCTAGCCTTGTTGAAATAGGAACTCAGACTGACCCATCGTTTACTTTTAATGACATAGGGGTACAAATAAAAGATGTTCCTCCTTATACTACCTTGATTTTAGAAGTATCCATTGGAGTCTTACACAAAACTATGGAGGAATAGTAGAGGACCATAGCAAGATATGAGGGAGAAGTGGTGCCTTGGAGGGAACATTAGGAGTTGCTCCAATGCTTTAAAGCACTACCCACAATAGAAGATGAGACCTATGCACAACTAAGAGCATATAAAAAGGAAGTAAAAATATAAAGGATTGCCCTAAGAAAGTTGCAGAGAAAATGAAGGAAATTTTCTCTATTTATTCAGATGCCTTGGCATGCAGGTCCCCAACTCGAAACTATGCTTTTTATTTACATGAGCGATATTTCTTGCTCAAAGTGAAAGCAATACAATCTCGACAACCACATGAATTTAGAAATGTACTGGAATTCATTTCTACTTTCTGTAGATAGGATGAGCATACACAATATCTTTTGTGTGTGTTTTATATGCATAATTTCTTCTTAGAAGAGCATGTGGAAGAAAAGCTTGTCCCATTTACCGGAGATATTCAATTTCGGGCTTTTATATGATTTGATAGAAACCAGGTGAAGTGGACAAAGGCTTATCATACCTTCCAAAGAAGGGAGAATGGTCTGGTCTTTGGGTTACAGGGGAACCTATTAACACCTTCTTCACACAAATTCGTCATGGTATTTTTATAGAGAAACCTAGTCTTGCACCTGCACTTGCACAAAACCAATATGATGTCTTGCACTTAGGGATGGAATATTTGGAAGACATCAGATATGAGGCTCTTCCTAGAGCTAAGGAGAAATGGAATACATCACCTAATGAAGTCAAGAACATAGAACCCTTTGGTTATCACAATTTTTGGTATGTTGTGACTAGAGAAGAAGACTATGTTCACTTGGTATCTAGTGCCCTCAGTGATTTTATAAGTTTGATTATGACTTGTCAGAAGCAAGTAATTTTATGGATTTTGAGGAACTCCGATGTAGAAATGGATTCAGGCATAGAGGAGAGGAAGATTATGAATCTTACTCCTTAACATTCCTACATGTTAATCATTTGTTTGCATGAAGTCATGCAAAAAGTTTAGTTGGGGGGTGACATTGGGCCTCATAATTGTCATATTTTCTTGCCTTATTTCTTAATTTTCATATTATTTTCCAATTCTTTTTAGTGATTAGGATATGCTAATTTGTGTAGTATGGATTTTATTAGTATTTTATATGCATTTATTGTTTCATTATTTTATGAACAAATTCGACCATTAAAGTGTTATTTCTTAACGAACGGATCTTCATTATTGGACAAGAATCTATTGATACATTGATAATTGATGTTGCTTCCTAGAATGATCGTGGGAGATCGTATAAGCCTCAAGTTGTTACACCCTGTTTGGAGCCAATTAGTTGAAAACAACCTTTCAACCTAGTCTTCTGGATGCATTAAGATCTTTGTAGCTTAAATGAGCATCCTGAGAATATTTAAATTCTCATAATCACTCATTATTAAAAATATATTCTCTGATATTTATCTTCTACTAATACGATATAAAGACTGACATTAAGCCTCGAAAGGGTTTGTTCAAATTTGTAATATTATTTTTGACACAAGCTCGGACCTACAAATACATTAATTGTAACTAGTTCTTTGCAATCGAATGGAAGTGTTTATTACTTAGATTTAGTTTGTTGTGTTGATTCCTTCATAAGGAAGTTTGATTCCAGATTTGGGCCTGATCCTGGAAACAACATTGTCTTCTCTTGTATCACTAAAGCGGTGTTTGATTCTACTATTCCATCTATTTCTATTTGTGCAATTGTCCTCAATTTCTTGATGTCTACTTGTTATATTGAATGCTTTGTTTTGAATCAAGTTTATTGAAATCGCTATAGAATATATCCTTGTAGTTAATATGTTAAAAGTAGTTTTCTCTCTTTCTATTCCTTGTAGATTATCATAGATTGATATTATGTTTTCTTAATCACTTTCAACAGGATGATTATGTAATGTTGTCTTTCTATTATGTAGTTGTTGTTCCCTAAGAAACAACTTGATGTTCAAAATGTTTCCTTTTGTTGTTTCCTTCTAAAGGCTATAGAAGTTAATGTTTTGAATAGTCTGTGATAATTATGGATTTCATATTGAGTTGATTCTTTTGCTATTGTAGCTTTTATTTTCAATAGGGTCATATTAATTATTCATATTCACATCTCTCTTGCATAAATTGTGTCGATAACCTTAAAACAAAAAAACAAAACCTCAAGTTAATAAATTAATTGGTCCTTTTAGGAGCAATTAATTGGCTCAACAAAATCCAGATGGGACTCCTACACCAAAATGGTGTAAGGTCTAATTGGTATCTCACATAGGTTATATCCCCTTACATGTTGGAAACATCCAACATAGGCAACACCTACATACATGTGTATTTACTAGATAATGAATGTGAAAAAACTGAATCTCTATAAGCCTTTCATTCTATACTAAGAAAATGCTTACCTAGAATAGAGGAATTAGCACCAAAATATAAATAAGGTATAACAAAGGATATATTTTTTCAAAAGAAATATAGAGCAACTAGATAAGAGTAACAAGGGTGTTAGCAAATTGGGTTAAAATCACAACTTCAAAGAAAGGGTAAGTTGTACTTTAGGGAGAAAGTTGAGAAAAATAATTTATTAACAAAGTCTCTATCCCTTTAGACGTTTTTTGTTCATCAATATATTTCTAATGGTACAAGGATCTCTCTATTTGGAGCTCGTACGAGGAGGTCATTCCTCCCATAATGTTACCTATACTTGGACTACCACAACAAGAAGTTGATGCCATATCATCTCCTTTACTCACGCATATGGATCTTATCATCTTTGGACTGTGACAAAGATTATGTAAGGTCCAAAATGCTAAATCTATTTAGAAGTTGAGATAAGTATAAAAATGAACGTTGATACTAATATCTATTAGGAAATGTTAAATATTATCCTAATATCTAGAGGAAATGTTAAATATTATCCTACGAGGAAAGGAAAGGGCTACATTTCTATGCATTGATTTATTATTTCCTAGATCAATAAAGGAATGAGATATTTATAGTAGGACAAAGGAAGTATAATGCCTTATAGAAACCATTTAAGCCACATTTTATATTCTATTTTTATAGTAATTCTATATTATTTTGTATTTTCATCTTATATCTACAAAAAATTAAGAAAGGTATAGCCTTAACCTTCTTTCTATATTTTCTCATATTGAGTTTTCCCATGGTATATTGTGTGTTCATTGTGTGGATAGTGTGGTAATTTTAGTATTGAAATATTATTTTTTTATTATATTATTAGATTATTTTAGAATTCTAAGCACTCTAATTATAATTATACATTTTAATCATATGAAAACAACACATAATGTAAGACCCTAATTTTGATCTTGGGTATTGCAATCTAAATATGTATATGATGAATGGGAAAGGGCCAAGCCATATAATATCTAAATATTGTACGTTGAAAATAATAATAATAATAATACATCATTGGTTGTATAATAACAAGAAAAAATACACAAGGAGCTATGATTCCACAAGAAATGAATCAAAGGGAGCTTGGGAGGCTCAAGGGGACCAAAAGCCAAATAATAATATTTTATTACTAGCCAAAGTCCTTTACCTTGATTTATGATAAATCCATATCAATTTTGGGATGTGTTACAAGGTAATTATGTGGGATTATTAGAGACCACATGGCTAATGAATTTCATGCAAAATATGCCACGGTTTAGAGGCATAGAAGAGGGAAGGCTACCATTCCTCCTTAGTGGGGAAAAATTTCTAGAAATCCTATGCTAACATGCCTATAGCAAAGTGTTGAATATGCCCATTATGTGAATTATGGAAGCAATGACCGACATGCATGAGTAAACACTACTATTAAGGACCATTATAGTTATAATTCCTAGATCCCTCATCTAAGTGATTTTATAGCTAATCTTTGGATAGTCATTGAGGGATGCATTGTGCTCCTCGCACCTTGGACATCCTCACCCTCGTTCCTCAAGCCTCATAATTCGTCATCCTCAATCCTCGAGCCTCAGAATTGCAAACCACACTTATACTCCATCTTACTGCATGGAGACCCTTTAAGGATGCTTACTCATCCTTATTTATAGAGAATTTGGTGCTAAACCTACAAGGACGATTAGCTGAGGAACTTGGTAGATATTAGGGACACCAATACTTTTCAACTCCCTCTGAATTTGACATAAACGAAAACATTATTTACAACAGTTATGTGGACTTATTTTGAAGCCACATGGATAGTTATTTGCATGCAAATATATGCCAAGGTTTAGACTCTAGAGGCATGTAGGAGGGAATTCTATAAAAATATTGGAATTATGGTTGAGTATTTTATGGAACAAGAGTAATAGTTGCAACGCAACATAATCCTTGCCTATACCGCTAATTAATCGATTAAGGCAGTGCAGGGTCCATGTTTTATCATTATTCAAGAATGATCTGTTTTCATAGTCGTCTCCACAGTGTGTCATTATTCCCTCCTTCACACATCCTCACTCTGCACAATTAAAGCCACATCTACACAACTTCCTCCTCCTTCACACAAGTTCCTCCATTACTCCTCAACACTCCACACAAGTGCTCTGCAAGAAACTTAGGTTTATACCATTTGTTCCACTCTAAGCATGGAGATCAACGGCTCTCATGATATAGCTGTGTGGAATGCAAAATG
>APFE030692957.1:112793-123057 GCA_000404065.3 Pinus taeda | reverse complement strand
TACCCTAATTTTCATCTATGGGTATTGCAATCTAAATATGTATATGATAAATGGGAAAGGCCCAAGCCATGTAATATCTAAATATTGTACGTTGAAAATAAGAATAATAATAATAATATATTGGCTGTATAATAACAAGAAAAAAATACACAGGGAGCTATGATTCCATAAGAAGTGAATTAAAGGGAGCTTGGGAAGCTCAAAAGGGCCAAAATCCAAATAATAATATTTTATTACTAGCCAAAGTCCTTTACCTTGATTTATGATAAATCAATATCAATTTTGGGATGTGTTACAAGGTAATTACGTGGGATTATTAAAGGCCACATGGCTAATTACTTTCATGCAATATATGCCATGGTTTAGAGGCATAGAAGAGGGAATGCTACCAGTCCTCCTTAGTGGGGAAACATTTCTAGAAATCCTATGCTAACATGCCTATAACAAAGTGTTGAATATGCCCATTATGTGAATTATGGAAGAAATGACCGACATGCATGAGTAAACACTACTATTTTGGACTCCATTATAGTTATTATTCCTAGATCCCTCATCTAAGTGATTCTCTGGCTAATATGTGTGATAGCCTTGGAGGGATGCATTATGCTCCTCGCACCTTGGACATCCTCACCCTCGTTCCTTAAGCTTCATAATTCATCATCCTCACTCCTCGAGCCTCAAAATTCCAAACCACACTTATACTCCATCTTACTGCATGGGGACCCTTTACGGCTGCTCACTCATTGTTATTTATAGAGAATTTGGTTCTAAACCTACAAGGAAGATTAGCTGAGAAACTTCGTAGATATGAAAACATTATTTACAACAGTTATGTGGACTTATTTTGAAGCCACACGGATAGTTATTTGCATGCAAATATATGTCAAGGTTTAGAGGCATGTAAGAGTGAATTCTATAAAAATATTGGAATTATGGTTGAGTATTTTATGGAACAAGAGTAATAGCTGCAATGCAACATAGTCCTTGCCTATACCGATAATTAATCGATTAAGGCAGTGTGGGGTCCATGTTTTATCATTATTCAAGAATGATCTGTTTTCATAATCATGTCCACAATGTGTCATTATTCCCTCCTTCGCACATCCTCACTCTGCACAATTAAAGCCACATCTGCACAACTTCCTCCGCCTTCGTACAACTTCCTCCACCTTCGCACAACTTCCTCCATTACTCCTCAACGCTCTGCACAAGTCCTCCACAAGAAACTTAGATTTATACCATTTGTTGCACTCTAAGTGACCCGGATTTAAATGAGAACGCAAACAATTACATATATAACCATAAATAAAGAGATGCAGTAGAAATAATACTTCATTTCATTACTGTAAAATACTGAAATATGCTTACAAACAGAAATGGAAATAAACTAGCTCGGGCATTGGTAGCTCATCTCTAAGAAGAGATGTGGCAGCGACATGCCTCTGAACTATGTTACAATGAGGCTCGAAGGCCTATTTATTGTTGAGAAATAATGGAAAACCCTAAACATCCAAAAACCTAACCCTAGGAGATGAAATGCCAAACTGTGGGCCCCATTTGGGTAAATTAGTACATTAACTTCCCAAGGTCATAACTTTGGCATACGGTCTTCGTTTGATGCACACAATACCTCGTTAGAAAGATCTATCTGAGGACTACAATTTTTGAGTGATCATCATCAGTGTATGACCCATGTTTCACCCCGGTTTTACCAAAAAGCATCATTTAGGGCCTTAAAACTGCTTTAGAAGTTCAAGACTCGAAAAACTGCCAAAAACAGTAAATTGTGCTACAATTAAGGAAACTGAAAGAGAGAGTTGTGGGGGTCCAAGTGGGATAGGTGGGTGGCCACCAACATCCACTTGGATCATTCCTCCCCCCTTAGGAAGTAATGGTCCCCATTGCCTTGATTGCCTCTATGAGATGGGGAAACTTCTATTGAACTTGGTCCCTAGTGACCTATTCCGCAATCTCTGATGTGTCCAGTAATGGTGGGAAGCATGGTCGAAGGCGATCCACATTAGAAACTCGGTGCAAGCCAAGGAATGGGAGAATGTTGTGCACTAAAACATTGTTTCCCACAGCCTTGGTAATGGTGTAAAGACCACATCAGAGTGGTTTGAACTTTTGATGGGCTCTTGTAAGGCGTTCTTTCTACAAGTGAAACTAGACTTTGTTGTCCACCTGAAACTTGTGTGGCGCCCGATGTTGATCATGTCGCTACTTGTACTTGGCATTTTCCACAATGGAGCAATGATATATTGGCCTGTTGGGTAGAGGTGCTCTAGAAATCAGATCGAATGAATGCTTGACCTAAAAGTGCAATGGTACCCCTATGGGTGAGGAGAAGATGTTCCTGTCTTCTTTCATGACCGTATCCACCTTCTTCTGCTGCGTGGAAGGACCCTTCCTGGGGGCCATGAATGTGGCTACAATCTTCCCCTTACTTTGGGAGCGAACCAGAAAGAAAATAAATTTCCTAGTCTGGGAGATGATCTTACTACATTTCTTAGCAGAGATCAAAGAGGTGGTGGTAGGTGGGGTTACCTATGGTATCCTGTACAATGAATTACCCAAAGAAATAATAACAGTGCGAGACCTTGACTCATACATAGCATGTCACCTCCACAATTATGGTTGGCCTAATAATACATCATAGACATCAAGAGCTGCAACATCACACAATACCTCATCTATGAAGGGCTTGATGTTGTAGGGAAGGCGGCACTATTGGCGGACTCGGAGATCTCGTCCTTGGTGAATCCACCCGATATTGTACGGTTGCAGGTATGGTGTAGTCGGTAGGCCCAACCGCTTCATGACCTCTCCTGAAATGAGATTCCTTTGGCTGCCACTGTCAATAATGAATTGCAGCGGCGAACCCTTCACCTAGATTTGTGAGTGGAAAAGACGCTTCCCCTCCTGTGGATCTTCGGACTCATTCTTCTTGATCTTGGTGTTGGCAACAGTGGCGCTTGGCTCTGCATCAATGATCTGCTTCCCTTTGTCATTCCTCTTGTCTAATTTTGACTCACGGTTGGAACATGCATCTGATTCTGAAGCCTTCAACTCGGCCACCAACGACTACTTGGTCCGACACTCACTTGTGTTATGAGTGGGGCTCTTGTGGAACTCACACCACTTTCCTATGTCCTTCTTTGACTTTGTGGTGTTATTCTTTTCTTGCGGCTTCGATGGGTTGTCTTGGGTCACCCCGTCTTGGATTTGTCGTTGGTTCTGCAATTTAGGGAAGCCTTTCTCGTGCTTCGCATTCTTAGATCTAAAGTCTCGTTTCTTTTGTTTAAACTTCTGCTCAATCTTGACAGCGTATCGGTACACCATACCCAATGAGGGGATATCCAGGAACTCCATCTCGTCCTAGATGTACCTGTGTAGGCAATTGCAGTACTTGAGAACCAAATGCTTCTCAAAATCCTTGATATCCAACTTCATGCAAAGGGTATGAAAAACATTAGGAAACTCCGGCACATCTTGATCCCTTCCCTGTCACAACATTGTCCACTTTATGTATTTATTCTCATGGCTACCGACAGGGTAGTACTGCTCCTTGATGGCATCCCAGAATGAGTTGCAAGTGGGTGCGGCTGAAAATAGTGAGTTCGTGCTTTCATCCTTCTGCTCATAGTAGGTTTCCCACCAATCCTTGATGTGTGGGGCTGCTTTGAGAAGTGCAAAAGTGATATTTTTCTGACTGGAAAAATCATGAACAGAAAAATAACTTTCTAGCAAATTTAACTATTTATCTACGACATCTGTGTCTATTTGACCCTCGAATATGGGGATTTCAAAGTTAACTTGTACCTTAAAGGGCGTGGCATTTCCAGAATAGATTTTGGAAGCAGATGCGTCACCCTTGGGTAGCCGCTGAAAGATCTGGGCAAAGTTGTCCATCATCGTGTTCCTTTGTCACTTGAGGGCTTCTTCAAGCAAGATTTTGATATGATGTCCTGCCCCCTCATCTTTTTTTTCATCTGCCATGGGAGGCCATTAGGATTTGAGAGGCTGGTCTTGCAAAGGTTCGACCAGTTCAAGCTCTAACTCCTTATATCATGACCTCGTTGAGGACATGAAAAGAAAAACAGAGAAAGAGCATACCGCTATAATAGCACTGATCTAGATTTAAATAGGAATGCAACAAATTACATATATAGCCATAAATATAGAAATGCAACAGAAATAATACTTCATTTCATTACTGTAAAATATTGAAATATACTTACAAACAGAAATGGAAATAAACTAGATCGGGGGTTGGTAGCTTATCTCTGAGAAGAGATGTGGTGGCTACATGTCTCTGAAATTTTTTACAATGAGGCTCAAAGACCTATTTATTGTTGAGAAACAATGGAAAACCCTAGGAGATGAAACACCAAACTATGGGCCCCGTTTGGGTAAATTGGTACATCAACTTCCCGGGGTCGTAACTTTGGCATACGATCTCCATTTGACGTACACAATACATGGTTAGAAAGATCTATCCATGGACTACAACTTTTGAGTAAGTAACATTGGTCGATGACCCATGTTGCTCCCCGATTTTCCCAAAATATGTCACTTAGGGCCTTAAAACGGCTCTGAAAGTTCAGGACCCGAAAAATTGCCAAAAATAGTAAATTTTGCTACAATTAAGGAAACTTAAAACACTGAAAGAGACAGTTGTGAGGGTCCAAGTGGGATAGGTGGGTGGCTACCAACATCCACTTGGATCACTAAGCATGGAGATCAATGGCTCTCATGATATAGCTGTGTGGAATGCAAAATGTGGAGTTTTCAGATGAAGTTCATTGTGTTGAGTGTGGAGGACCTTTGCACTCCACACAATGAACTTCATACACACTCCGAATAGAGTATTAAATTGATGATTATCAACATTATTAAAGTACCTCAGCACAACCAATTAGGATAAAATTTGTTTCACTGTACTTAGATTTAATTGAATTATGTATAAAATTATTGCATTTTATAGTTGAATTTTACAAAATACATCTTACAAAATTGTTTTCTTATATTTAGGTTTAATTGAATTTTTCATAAAATTGTTGTGTTTTATAATTAAATTGTATAAAATTACATTTCAACAATGTAATCTAACGTAAAATTTAAAATAAAACCATGGTTCATGATACATCTCACATTTTCATTGTTAAATCGGTTAAAAAGACAACAACATGTTTCATAGACTATGACTATCCTGATGACTTTTACTCCACAAAACACACATATAACCATTATGCAGAGTGTATAGATGGCTTCACATTTTGCACAATGAAATCCAGCTCTGCACTCTGCACAACATCCTGCATAAATGTGAAAACTACATTTTATTAAATGGCATTGATTCAGGGAAGACGAACAGCTCTATAAGAAAACACCCTTTCACTTATTTATTTCCATAGATATATAGCTTTGGTGAAACTAGAATGAGGAAATGTGCTGAAAATAAAATGAAGTTGTAGACATTTTATCAAAAATACAGCTTTTGGTTTAGATAATAACTTATAAACAAACTGTGTGCATAAAGCAAAATTTAATTTCCACAACAGAAAAATGAGTTAAAAGCTTAGAAAAATTTACGCGCAGTAAAACAAGATGTGAAATTTCCAGGATGGAAAAACACACAACATATATACTTTTTATTATGATTTCAAATACAAGAAAATACGTTCATATGAAATAGGGAGGTTTTCGTTCCTTCCCCTGGTAAAATTAAGAATATTTAAGGAGATTTACACTTCACTGGTTGTTGAGCAGTAACAAAGATTAAAACTAAAACATTGTTTTACACGCCAACCAAAAATGGTTCCATGATTTTCTCACTTAACCTCACAATCAACTGAAAAAAAATAATAATAAATAAATAAAAATTCTTGACATATGCATTCAAACATACATTTTTTTAATATATTAATTTATTACAAGTTAAAGTATGAAAACACAAGATGGGCACTCGTACACACGAAAAAAAAGGTAACTTTCTGAACTAAAAGAAATTGGGGAGTAAACATTTGGAACATATGATTTACCAACTATGCGATAAATTTTCTCTTTCTCTTCAATGGTTTATGTGTCGTGGAAGGGCGAGTGTGTACTATGCTCATAATTTTCACTTACATTATTCTCCTCTAGCCTGAAAACAAAATTTGCAACCTGTAATAAAAATATGCTTGCTTGATTTAATTGTGTACTTCAGTTATGGTTGCACTGTCATTCATTAGCATGGCAGTTGGGAGTAATTTTTCAACACTCCCTTTTAATCACAATCACTAATATTCTCTATACCCAAACAATCTCTTAGATATACAAAACTTTCTCGTGCCAATGGCTTTATGAAGATGTCTGCAAATTGTTCTTGTGACTTATACCACTGCAAAAAAAAAAATCCATTATTAAGTAGTTCTCTGAAAAAATGATATTTAGTGTCAATGTGATTTCTCCTCCTGTGAAAAACATAATTCTTTGACAATGCAATTGTAGAATTGTTGTTGCAGTGAAAAGTTGACATTCCTTTTTATTCCTACCATAAATATTTTAGCATCTTTCTCATCCAAACAGCTTGACATGTTGTTGCAATTGCTGTGACATATTCAACTTTTGTTGTCAACACTAACATTATCAACTACTTCTTGGAGGTCCATGAAACGTCTCCTGAACCCAAACGAAAAACATATCCTGACGTTCTCTTTTTATCATCAACACTTCCTTCCCAGTCACTATCAGTGTAGCCAACCATCCTAAAATCATTTTTTTCATTGTACAAAATATCATACTCCTTTGTCCCATTGACATATCTTAGAATTCTTTTGGCTTCTTGTTAATGTGTCTTTTTTGGTGTCTCCATGAATTTTGACACCAAGCTCACTGCATACATTATATCAGGTCTAGTTGTTGTCAAATACATCAAGTTGCCAACCATACTTGTGTATAGTGTCAAATTGACATCACTGCCACTAACGTAATTGTTCAATTTCAACCCCATGACAGTTGGAGTTAGTGCATACTTGTTGTTTTGGATGTTAAACCTCTTCAAAATGTCCGCAACATATTATTCTTGAGAAATAAAAATTCCATTTTTCTTTTCTTCACTTTTATGCCCAAAAAATACCTTAACAACCCAAAGTATGTCATTTCAAACTCACTTTTCATGACTTCTTTGAAAACAACAATGAGGAGATCATCCCTCCCTGTAAAAATCAAATCATGTACATATAAAACAACAATGAGAATTTTACCGCCACTCTCTTTGATGTAGAGAGTAGGCTCGCCATCACATTTGTCAAAGCCATTTCCCATCAAGTAAGCATATATCTTGTTGTACCATATGTGTGGTGCTTTCTTTAGCCCATAAATAGATTTATTCAACATATACACCTTGTCTTCTTGACCTTGCACCTCATAACTAGGTGGTTGCGCCACTTAGAATACCTCTTTCAATACTCCATTCAAAAGCACTAATTTCACATCTATTTGGTACACCTTCCATTTATGTTGTGTGACAATTGACAGCAATACATGCACTATCTCCACACTCACAGCTAGCGCAAAAGTCTTAGCATAATCTCTTCTACACTGCCGCTTGTATCCGCTAACAACCAACCTTACTTTATGTTTTTCAATCTTTACTTCAACGTTTCTCTTGGTCTTATAGGCCCACTTCACTCTAATGACTTTTTTTCCTTACGGAAGGTCCACTAACTCCTATGTGTCATTATTTTCTATTGCTTCTATTTCTTCATCTATTGTTGCAATCCATTTTTCTTCCTTGACAACGTCTTCAAAATGAATTGGGTCATATACATGACAAAATAATGCAAATAAAGAATCTAGACCTCTAGTATTTTTAGCTTCATTTTCTCATATATTTCACTTAAATTTCCGAATTTTTTTCTTCTTATGCTCACAAAATTTTACATGTCACTTGATGCTGCACTTGGAGAAGATGTTATTGTGGGTCTCTACGATGCACTCAAAGTAGTATTTGTA
Organism: Pinus taeda; assembly: GCA_000404065.3. Lineage (NCBI taxonomy): Eukaryota > Viridiplantae > Streptophyta > Pinopsida > Pinales > Pinaceae > Pinus > Pinus taeda. The sequence continues at coordinate 115,056 of APFE030692957.1, read as the reverse complement.
TGGTTGCACGACGTTGTCCTATTTTTTGTTGATGGTGTCACTTGATGACTTATTTTTGGAGCTTGAATAGGTGTAGGAGGAGTCACTAATGATGAATTACTTGTTGCGGTCAATTCCTCTTTGTCTTCTTGTGGTAAATTTCCCTTCAGATTGATTGTCTTTTCCATACTTCCATCCCATGCTTCATCTTCTATGAATTGCACATCTCTGTTGATTATGACCTTCTTGTTAATGGATTGTAGAGCTTGTATGCCTTGGATTAATCACTATATACAACAAATATGCATTTCTCCCCCTTGTTGTCCAACTTCTTCTTTAATTCATCTAGGACATTTGCATATGTCACACATTTAAACACTCTCATGTGAGTGACACCATGCTTTCTTCCACTCCATGCTCCTTTAGGAACCATATTCTTAACACTTTTTGTTGGAAATTTGTTTATTATATATGTTTTGCAAGAGACAACTTCAACCCAATAGTCATTTGGAAAATTATTTTCCTTCAATGTACTCCTTGACATTTCTATAATGGTCCTATTTCTCCTTTCTGTGACACCATTTTACTAAGGTGTATTCCTTGTTGTAAATTGCTTATGAATTCCATACTCTTTTAAGAAATGTAGGATGTCATTTGAGATTTATTTTCCACCTCTGTCAGTTCTCAAAAATTTGATGTGCATTGGGAATGGGTCCCCTGGGGTTAAAATCCCAAGTTTTGGGGCTAAAGGCCCAAGTTTTGTGTAAAGGAATGTAAAGTCTCTGCATTCTGTGGTCCTGGAGCGCGAAGATATCAAGAGTCAATAAAGGGTTTCTGCCCTTCTTTTGTGTAAAAGCTTCTCGGCTTTAGCGATCTACCCATGGTCCGTGGATCATGGGATTGTATAAAAAGGAGGTCTTAGAAGAGTCTAAGATAGTGGAGTTCATAAGTTTTTGGTAGAACTCTGAGTTTGTAATGGGTCTGTAAGAGCTAAGAACGAAGAGTCTTAGCAGAGGAAGAGGCTCTCCAGCTGAGTGTGTAGAGGCCTAGAGTAGAAGTCCATAGATGAGTGCGTGGACCCCTGCAGCTGTGTGCGTAGGGCAATCAAAGTCTGTATTGGAAATCTAAATTATTAATAAAGAGGAATATTCTGCAATTATCTATGTGTGTGATCCAGGTGGATGTTGGTGGCCACCCACCTATCCCATTTGGACCCCCGTAATTGTCTCTTTCAGTTTTTCAGTTTCCTTAATTGTAGCACAACTTACTATTTTAGCAGTTTTTCGGGTCCTGAACTTCCGGAGCTGTTTTGAGGCCCTAAACGACGTTTTCTGGGGAATCTAGACCGATGTTACCCATTCCAACAATGATAGTGCTCGAATAGATCTTTCTAATGAGCTATTATACGCGTCAAACGGAGATCATATGCTAAAGTTACGACCCCAGGAAGTTGATGTACCAACTTACCCCCAAACAGGGCCCACAATTTGGCGTTTCATCTTCTAGGGGTAGGTTTTGGAATGTGAAGGGTTTTCCATTATTTCTCAACAATAAATAGGCCTTCGAGCCTCATTGTAACACAGTTCGTAACAGTTCAGAGGCATGTAGTCACCACATCTCTTCTCAGAGATAAGCTACCATCGCCCTAGATGGTTTATTTCTATTTTTCGTTGTAAGCATATTTCGGTATTTTCCATTAATGAAATGAAGTATTATTTCCGCTGCATCTCTTTGTTTATGGTTATCGCATCTCTGTATTTATGGTTATCTATATAATCTATTGCGTTCCTGTTTAAATCCGGATCAGTGGTATCAGAGCGGTCTGCTTTTTCTCGGTTTTTCTTTGCATGTCCCCAAAGAGGTCAGGATATAAGGAGTTAGGGCTTGAACTGGTCGAACCTTTGCAAGACGAGCCTCGCAAATCTCGACGGCCTCCCATGGCGGATGAGAAGAAAGACGAGGGGGCAGGAGATCCTATCAAAATCTTGCTTGAAGAAGCTCTCGAGCGGCAAAGGAACGCGATGATGGATAGCTTTGCGCAGATCCTTCAGCGGCTACCTAGAGGTGACGCATTGGCTTCCAGTAGCTACTCTGGAAATGCCACGCCCTTTAAGGTACAAGTGAATTTTGAAATCCCCATCTTCGAGGGTAAAATAGACGCAGATGCGGTTGATAAATGGTTAAATCTGCTAGAGGGTTATTTTTCTGTTCATGAATTTTCAAGTCGGGAAAAGATTGTTTTCGCTCTTCTCAAAGCAGCCCCCCACGTCAAGGACTAGTGGGA
>APFE030692957.1:59999-101702 GCA_000404065.3 Pinus taeda | reverse complement strand
GAGGCCACATTAGAAGCAGCATTGCAGCAAAAGGAGGTAGGGAAAACCTCATAGCCACCTCCAGAAACAATAAACCTTGAGGAAACCCCTCAAGACACTGCCCCTCCCAGCCAACAAGTGCAGCAAGCAGCCCTAGACACTTCAGCACCAACTACCTCAGCACCAACAACAGAGAAGGCCGAAAGCCTGGACATGCAGAAGCTAAGGAAATAAATTCAGGTCTTGGAGTCCCAGATGTCTGAGCTGAGCCAATCCCAGGACAATCTGGCAAAAATAAATGAAAAATATGACAAGTCAAAACAGAATGTGGTTGAAAGAGAGAGGGAGGTAAAGGCCCTCAAGAAAAGGATTGCTGAGCTAGAAAAAGAGCTCACACTGGACAAAGTTACATCAGAGCTTAAAAGGGTCATCTGGGGCAATATTGGCCAGTCTATAACAGACCAGTGGGAGTATATAGAGGCCATCCATGAGCAAATAACGCTCGTTGGAAGAGCACGCAAAGAGATACAAAGGGAAAGGGCATCTCTAGGCAGTATGCCTGAGATTGCCACTAGGATGATAGACGTGCTAAACTACTGGACAAGCTCCAAGCTGATAAAAATGGGAATTGGAAACAGGACAGAGACCATCTCACTAATCAAAAGGGTCCTGACATTAAGAAGCCTGATTCAGACCCTGGAAAGAAGAACCCAGGACATGCAAGCAGACATTAACAAATTCCAGAACAGGTTTAGGGCATTACAGGACAGGGGGCTTCCTAGCCCATTGGATCCATCAGGAAAGTTACTCTCACATGAGAAATATGCTAAGAGAGTAAACAATTTTGCAACAACTCAGATTTCAGAGGCAGCTAGTGCATCAACAGAAGCAGGACCAGTAACAGGGCGGATCCTCTTTAATAGAGTAGAAAATCTATTTTTTATTAGGAGTGAAATCACACATTTATTTGATGAGCCCCCTCATTTTTATAAATATACAGAGGCTGATGAGACCATGGGGTCAATTTTGAAACATTAGTTGCCTTCATCAGATGTATGGGAAGAGTTGATACGATTACTGTTAAACCAAAGTCAGTAATTGTGATTTTGCCTTTTGAAAATATTTTGAATCTCATACACAGCAGGACAAAGACACATTAGTAGGTATGCAGAAAGAGGTTGAGCCAACTCAGCACAGGTATTCGGCCACCACAGCAGCATCAGCAGTCAGAGGTGACAGGGCCGAGAAGACACAGGAAGTTACAGCTGCACAAACACGTCATTTAGCAGTTATATCAAAGCACTCAACCGACTCTGTGAGCCCCGAAGGTCAAGATTGTTCTGACAAGAGTTAAGAGCCTTTATAGTTCATTAAAGATTGCAATAACTTTTCATCTGCAATCTCTGAACGAGTTGGTGAAGATATTTTCCCTCTTAGATGACTCAATGCCTGAGATATTTTTTAATAGACTTCTATATATTCCCCCTCGCATTTGATAGCAGGGGTTGGACATTGGATGTAAGAAATCTTTTGATATCTATTCTGTTCCTCTTCTATTGTAAATCTTCAGAGAATTAATACAAAGGAGGATGGGATTTCCAAAGCTTTGTCTCTCTTGATGTCTTGCTGGTGTATGGTTGAATGTTGCAGGATTCCTGCGTATTTCATGGCTCAATAAGCTTTCTTGTCACTCTCTGTTATATGTTTGTTATCTTTCATATATCATTCACGTTTTCCATGTTTTAAATATCTAATAGAAAGGAAAAAGAATAGTCTCAGGATTTAATCACAGATTACCCTGAACTCAATCTAAGCTATTATAAATGTTTTCTTCAGTTATGGTAATGAAAGTGTAATTCTTAATTGCTACCTTTCACACTATATCAACACAGTGGTCTATTGTTTCAGGAATTCAGGTATTGCTCCTGAGCAATAGGTCCCTTTCTCACATCCCAGCTCAGTGAATAATTCTTAACTGCTCTTCACTGGTTGATTCACACTTCACCCTCACAATTTACAGTTTGTTTTATGAAATATATAAAGGCCTTGTAATTCCAGCTGCACTAAACCAGGATCTCAAGGAAACAACAGCCACAGACCCCATCGCCCAATGGATTAATTTAACTGCAGAGAACATTACAAAATTATCAGAAAACATCCTCCCAACCAAACAAAAACAAACAAACCTTTACTTCATAACTAGCCTAAAACTCCATAAAAAATAGTGACAAACCTTACAGAGAGAGCCCTCTCTGATTACAGCTGGGCTAGAAGCTGTAGTCCAAAGATTGGTTAGTGGTTACCCCGGCCGTATTCCCTTGGGAGTCATAGGGAACAACCTGGGTGTTAACACATGGCACTAAAGAATGGGATATTTTGTGCCAGGGATTTTTTATTACGTTTAGGTTTGAGGATGGATTTGAATCTATCAACGAAGCATTGCAGGAGGTTAAGATGAAATTTTTTAGGATACCACAAGATCCTCTAGATTTGATTCAACCTGACTGGACCACCCAACTGAGTCACGCACTAGAGTGCTACAATGTCGCGATGGAAGAAGAAGGCGAAGACCCAAGGAAGATTAATTTATAGAGACCAAAGGACACCACAAAGTTGAAGGACCACAACTAGAGAACCTGGACATAACTAAGCCACTCAAAACTAGACAAGCGAACATTGGCATGGAGGCAGAGCTGAAGTTTGCAAAGATTGGGGATTACTAGGACGACGCGATAGTATATAAGGTCGTCGAACTACTTCGCGAATATCAGGATCTGTTCCCCACGAAGTTTTCAGATATAAAAGGGATAATAGGAGACCTGGGTGTCATGAAGATCACCCTCAAACCAGACATGAAACCTGTAAAGCAAAGACCCTACCGCCTCAATTTGAAGTATAAAGAAAGGGTCCGCTTAGAGTTAAACAAGATGCTCGTGGCAGGTATTATTGAACGAGTGGAAGATTCTGATTGGGTAACCCCAATAGTGGTTCAAGAAAAGAAGCAGAAGGAAGAAATAAGGATATGCGTAGATCTCAGGAAGTTGAATGATGCATGCGTGCATGATCCCTTCCCAACTTCGTTCACCGATGAGGTCCTAGATAATGTTGGTGGCCAGGAAGTATATTCATTCACTGATGGGTTCTCTAGGTACCATCAGATCAAGATCACACTGGAGGATAGAAGTAAGATGACCTTCACGACTGAATGGGGATGCTTCCAATATAAGATGATGCCTTTTGGGCTAAAGAACATGTTGGCGATCTTTTCATGCATAGTCATCACAGCATTCAAGGATTTCATTTATAAATTTCTGGAAGTATACATTGACGATTGGACAATGTTCGGACTGGTGAAGTGCCATGTGTTAAGTTTGCACTTGATGCTAGATACATGCCAGAGGTACCAAATCATGCTCAATCTGAAGAAATGTTTGCTTTGTGTCCCTTTTGGGATCTTGTTGGGCCATGTGGTATGCAGACAAGGCTTGATGGTAGACCCTGTGAAGATCGCGGTCATAATCAATTTGGAGGCGCCAAGGAGTGTGAAACAGATGTGTGCAACGTTGGGGCATATGGAATACTATAGGAAATTCATCAAGGGCTATGCCCAAATCACCACACGGATGAAAAAATGTTAAAGAAGGATGCTATGTTCTGTTGGAATGAAGAATGGTAGAAGAGTTTGAATGTGCTAAAGGAGAAAATGGTCACTACACCAATCCTAGTCTTCCTGGATTGGAAGAAGGAATTTCATGTGCATGTGGAGGTGTCATGTGTTGTGCTGGGAGTAGTGCTGACACAGGACAGTGAAGGGGACTTGGATCACCCTATAGCATTTGCAAGTAGGAAGTTTTCCAAAGCTGAGAAAAATTATTCCACGACAGAGCGCGAAGGACTAGCTATGGTGTACGCGCTCCAGAAGTTCAAGCATTATTTCTTGGGCAGACATTTTAAGATGTATACAAACCATTCAAAATTAAAATACCTAGTCAAAAAGCCTGTGTTGGGGGGGAAGATATGCAGGTGGATTTTGTTGTTCCAAGAGTATGATTTTGAAGTTATTGTGAAACCAGGACGCTTGAATGCTGGACGAGATCATCTGTCATGCAGTGAAACAGGAGAGGAACCTACGAATTTGGATAAAGGACTACCCAATGTGCATCTCTTTGCAATACACGTCGCGGAAAACCACTTTGAAGATATTATAAACTTCCTGATGACAGGTATGGCTCCGGAAAGATATACAAGCCAACAAAAGAAGGAATTAGTGGTGCACACGGTAGACTTTCCTATCATTGCAGGGCACTTGTACAAAATGGGATCATATGAAATATTGCAATGTTATGTGCCAAAGTTTGAACGAAACAACATCCTCACTGAGGCTCATGGCGGAGCCACGGGAGGTCATTATGCAAGAAAAGCAACAGCACAGAAGATTCTACGCACTGGGTTATGGTGGCTGGCCTTGCATAAGGATTCAAAAGCATATTGTAGGGCATGCAACGCATGCCAAAGGACAACCAGACCCTCGTGCAAGGATGAGCTTCCACTGAATCCGCAAATATCACTACAACCCTTCAAGAAGTGGGCGATTGACTTTGTAGGACCAATTCAGCCTCCATGAAAGAAGACAAGCATGCAGTACATCATCACCGCAATTGAGTACTTGACCAGATGGACGGAGGCACAGCCTGTGAAGGATTGTATAAGTGCGACTGCAATTTTTTTTATCTTTGAGTACGTACTGACAAGGTTTGGTTGTCCAAAAATTATAATGAGCGATCGTGGTACACACTTTCTCAATGAGACGATCAATGCTATGATGGAAGAGTTTCATGTTTACCATCAAAAGAGCACACCCTATCACCTGCAGGCTAATGGAACAATAGAAGATTTTAATAAGATACCGGAGAACATGCTAACAAAGGTTTGTAATGCTCAAAGGAATGACTAGGATGTGCACGTACTTGCAGTACTATGGGCTTATAGGATGACTTGCAAGAATCTGACTGGACAAACGTCGTTCATACTAGTTTATGGCACATAAGCTATGATGCCGATGGAGTACGTTGTACCTAGTCTGCGCGTAGCGGCATTCACAGGAATGGAAGATCATGGAGCCTTGGAGGAGAGGCTCGTGCAACTAAAAGAGCTTGAAGAAGATATATTTCTAGCTGGATTCCATCAACAAGTTCAAAAGGAGCGTGAAAAGGCATGTCACGATCGGCACATCAAACTGCGCACCTTCAAGGTAAATGATTTAGTTCTATTATATGACAGCAAGTTTGATAAATTTCCAGAAAAATTTCGGATGCATTGGCTAGGGCCCTATGTCATCAAGGAGATTACCGATGGTGGAGCAGTTCAGTTGGTAAAGTTGAATGGAGAACCATTCCCAAGGCGGGTGAATGGTAGTTGATTGAAGCCATAGACCGGCGATCCGGATAGATGACTACATGGTGGAAGCACAATCTTAGTGCTCCAGGTAGCTGAAAGGAGGCGTGGGACTACAAACTACACTCCCCAGTTGGGGAGCTGTGCCATTGGGGAACTACACGGAATGAAGGAATGTCACAGTGTCAGCAGAAATGCATAAGGAGTTGCACTATCCAAGAAGGGACCACATAGGGCAGTCGGAAAGTGACTGTTATGGTCACTATTCATGACTTGACAGTGGGAAAACTACCAAATGGAGTGGGGGGGCGGCATTTAAGCCAGAATTTAAGGGCAAGATCTGTGAAAATCTGCCACCAATCCAGCATTTATGAAAAAATTTTGGGGGGAACAGTCAGATTTGAATTTGAAAGTGCCTATAAATTAAAAGTGGCTACCCAGCGAAAGACACTTGGCATTTTGAGAATTGAGGTGTTGAGCTCTCATGCGCACATGAACCATGAGAACTTTGAAGCTTTAATAGTGAGTTTAGTGTTTGAGAGGTTTTCAAAAGAGAAGCATGAGTTGTTGTCTAGTATATGTCGGTGCCTGTAGAAATCGTGAGTGTAGGAGAAGCAAAAGCAGTTGAGGGAGCTACCCCAGAAGTAGCAATGGCAGCTAAGGAAGCTACCCCGGAGGTTGAGAGCATCGAAGTACTGGTAGAAGTGCCTAAATCATCGAGGATGCCCAATCTGAGGCCTACACTGAACTAAGAGGCTCCAAAATCAAAGAAATATAAGCAGAAAGCGCCATAGCCGGTGCGCACATCACCCAGGCGGCACCCGCAGAAGGAAAATCCCACCGTGCAAGAGAAGGGAAAGCTAATTGACCTTGAACCTGAAGAGGATGTTGAGGAGATCCCTTTAGATGAGGAAGACATTTCCATGGGGGTGGAGGATGTTGATGTTGAGGGGTTCGACACTATCTCTAAGCTGCCTGAGTACATTCCTCCGCGCAGAGGCAAGACAAAGGTTCCAAAGGACATTGATGAGAACAAGGTCGCGCTACATACACCATTGCTGCCAAACAAATTTGACTTTGAAAGACCATGCTTAGGGCGCGTCCCCCTGTTAAAATTAGAGGATTTGGATTTGGCAAATATGGAGTGCTTTCCCCACTTAACCACAGATCAACTCATGCACTGCGTCTTCTACAAAGAGTCTGGTGTGACCACACTGGAGCCAAGAAAGTGGGTAAAAGGGGTGGATAAGGCTAGTCTATTAAACATGTTATGGGTACCACATTACAACCGCATGCCCATAACCATCACTGACATGTTGATCCATAGGATCACTCGATTGTCACACCCAGGAGAAAATCTGGCCATGGTGTTTGGAGGAAAGGCAGGTGAACACGACCTCACCGAAGTAATGAAGGATAAATTTAAGCTCACAAAGAAGTCGCACGACTACTCCATCACTAGCATAATCAACCTCGCAGTCAAGGTAGCCACTCAGATCCTAGCATGCAAGATTATGAGGAAGTGTCGCGCAGATGAAGTGCTGGCACTAGTAGTGTCTTTAGTGGCCCAGTGCGCGGAGGGCGTACAGTTCAACTAGGTGCACTACCTCTGCAGCAAGTTTCTTGCTAACTGCAGAGAGGCACAAGATCAAAGCAAGACATTTCACTACGCATGGTTGTTGCTATCCATAGTGTTGGCCGCGTGGGAGTTACCAGAGGATAGTCAGTTTCCTCCAGTCATGCAGGACCTACCGGAAGCGACGAAGTTTGCTTCACTTTGGGCTATGAAGGACCCCCAAAGGGTCAAGGACAACAAGGTGTTTTGGATCTTGATGGAGATGAATATCCACATGGCCATCAAACACAAACCATGATTGTCACCAACCGTTTATGATCAACTGGAAGAGTGTGTGGAGTTCAAGGCCGACTTCCACTGGGTCTCCATGCGCGTGCAAAAGGATCTTGAATAAAAGTTGTATGAACTTCCATACCTGGCCACAGACGACACAATCACAGCAATCCTTGACTGTTGGCTGGCAGATTGGCGTAATGCTTCGGACCTTGCAGCTAGGTCTAACAAGTCTGCAACGTAGCGAAAGAAGGAAGAGGCCAAGTGGAAGATGGAACAACTTGCAAAAAAGAGGAAGAAGGAGGTTGAGGACAAACCTAGTGTAGTGCGCACTATAAAAAAATAGACAGAGGAAGAAGAGGAGTGCAACTTTGATAGGAGTCAGAAGGCACCTTCCCTGGAAACAAAAGAGGAGGAGGAACAATAGACAAGGCAGGGAGGAGCGGACTCAGAGACTACTCCATTCCAGATTAAGCGCAATAGGGAACCAGAGAAAGTAGGGCCGTGGAAGAAGTCCAAGGCCAGCAAGACTTCCCTCAACATGATCACCTTGACAGAAGGTGATCTGAATGACATTAGTGATACGGTGATGGATGCCACCATGGAATTGTTATAATAGTTCGAGCAGTAGCAGAAGCAGGCCTTGGGCTCCATTCAGATGGGTCTACGCGAGCTGCAAATCCAGGCGTCACAAGTGCAAACCAATGTGGGTCGAAGTAGTGTGACGTCAACTAGCTTGGCGCCTGGGATAGTTGAAGTAGCAGAAATGGTTTTCCTGTTGGACCCCTGGTTTATCACGCTGTAGATGGAGCGCTAACTGCAGAAGCAAAAGATGATTGGGCCACTTACGTTCCCTCCAGAAGGTCGGATTGGACTTGGCCACACTTCCAAGAGAATCCCTTGACACCCTGCATGATGGTGTGATCGCAGAACTTCGAGCTCAGGAACAACAAGCATTGAATTTCATTAGCGAGTAGAAGGTGAACAACCCCCAAATGTTTGCCGAGAAGCCTTCTGCCATCGAGCTCTTTAAGGCTATCACCGCAAAGAATGAGCACACTACCAAGGTAGTGGCGGAGGCATGTAGGTTTGTCCCCCAGTTGGATATTCCTAAAGATGCATCAGTGGATGAATGAATTTGGAAGCTAACTACTAGAGTGTGCGAAGCGAGATCAAAGTTGGACAAGGTTCAGTTGGACCTAAAACTTAAGATCACAAAAATTGCGTTGAGGGACCAACCCTCAACTCCGCGAGAGATAAAGGAGTAGTGTGAGGCCGCTGTCAGAGATGCAGTAGCCACTGTAGATAGCGTAGTGAAGGAGTGCACAACGCTCTTCGAGAACGTGCTCGAAGTGGTTACCAATTTGCAGGAGGATCCCACTTTGCAAAGGTTGGAAACGGAGGCCCGAGAGCTGCAGCAAAGATATGATGAAGTCAAAGTGACGGTGCGCACCATCGCCCTTACACAGAGGCTAGCAAAACTACAGGAGGAAAAGGTTCTTAAGGAGTAGGTGGATGCAGTGCAACGCAAAGAGGGCATCCTCAAGGCCAAAATAGGACCTTGGCTTGATAAAGCCTATGCGCTTAGAATCACCATGGAAGGAAAATTGGCTAGTCTGTAGGGAACATAATAGAAGGTACAAGCAGATGACGCAGGGCTAGCAATGGAGTCGCTGGTCAAAGATATGAAGCAAGTGGCAACACAGTGCACTGCCAAAGTTGCAGTGGTATAGGTGGAGTTGGGAGGTCTTTGCGTCAAGATCTCCGCGCCAACAGAGTGACTTGAGGGCGAGTCACCAAATTTATGTTGGGGGCCTGTTGGGAACGAGTCCCTTCGGGTCAATTTTGGGGTTAAAAGCCCAAGTTTTGGGGCTAAAGGCCCAAGTTTTGTGTAAAGGAATGTAAAGTCTCCGCATTTTGTGGTCACAGAGCGCGAAGATGTCAAGAGTCAATAAAGGGTCTCCACCCTTCTTTTGTGTAAAAGCATGTCGTCTTTAGAGATCTGGGATTGTTTAAAAGGGAGGTCTTGGATGAGTCTAAGATAGTGGAGTTCATAAGTTTTTGGTAGAAGTCTGAGTTTGTAATGGGTCTGTGAGAGCTAAGAGCAAAGAGTCTTAGCGTAGGAAGAGGTTCTCCATCTGAGTGTGCAGAGGCCTAGGGTAGAAGTTCGTAGTTGAGTGCGCAAACCCTTGTAGCTGTGTGCACAGGGCAATCAGAGTCTGTACTGGAAATCTGGATTATTAATAAAGAGGAATATTCTGCAATTATCTGTGTATGCGTTATTTTACTTCTGTTATGAATATTGCGATTATGTTATGTCGAATACTGGAGTATGAAGTAATGTTATATTGATACGTGAATCTATGTATTTTACTTTGTCATATGAACGCAAGTAGGAATATCTGTTAATGTGAAGATAATTGTAATGCATGTTAAAGTAACCAATACCTAAGCGAATATGGGTAGTTACAGAAGTAAGAGTAATTACAGGGGCATGCTAGTGCTTGATCTATCTATTTAGGCCCCGTGAAGGACGACCGAAGACTTTCACGGAGGCTTCGAGGACGAATAAGAGAAGTACTTTAATAATCCCTAAAGGGCTTATTGATCTGTGCGAAGGAAGGTTAGGGCAAATAATCGACATCTCAACCATCTTAGGGTGTAGAAACTTGGTTCCTACATCCCCCCATACTAGTTCGGGTGAGACTTTAGTCCACGCTCTGTGGATTGATGCTGAAAGGGCCAGTAGTGTAGGGATTTGCTTGGCTGCTTAACATTGAACCTAGGTCAGGGCCCATCAATCCAACAATGTGGTGTCCACTTTGCTTCTCAACAAGATCTTTGTATTGGTGAAAATGCTCAAACACTTTACTTTTCTGCCTTAAGAAGTAGACTCATGTCTTTCTTGTATAATCACCTATGAAAGTCAAGAAATAATAACTACCACCAATTGATGGTGTCTACATTGGTCCACATAAATCTGAATGGACAATCTCCAAGGGTGCCTTTGCCCTTATTGACTTTCTTGCTGGAAATGCCTCTCTATTTTGTTTTCACAAGATGCATCCTTCACATAAGTTGTCTGGTTTTTCTATGAGTTCCAATCCCTTCATCATACCTTTCCTATGCAACAAAATTAAACCTCCAAAATTAAGATGCCCAAATCTTAGATATCATAACCAATTTACATATTTGATTTCTGCTTGAAAGTTTGTGACAACTTAAACTTTTCTTTCATCTCCTTGTGAATTCATGAACAGTTGTGCTTGTGCACCTTCTTCCTTCAAATATGGTTTTATCTTGAGGGGAAACATCCTATTGCTTGCCATTTTCACTTTTGCAATTAGCTATTTGCTTGGAAATTTATCCAATATTGTGCATTGATCATTTTTTTAAATGACATTTTATCCCTTTTGCATGAGTTATCCAATGCTTATTAGATTGTTCTTAGAATTTGAAACAAAATAGACATCTAAAAAATACTTCTTCTCCCCATTTTTTTTAGAATGTTGAATCTTCCTTTGCCCATGATAGAGACTCTGTTATCAGTCCCTAATGTCACTTCAAATTTCACACTTTTATCTAGATTGGAAAACGTTTCTAGGTTCCCTATCATGTCATTGCTACATCCTGAATCTAGAAACCATACATCCTTTTGTTTTTCTTTTGTCGCATTACATGCTAAAAACATGTTGTCTTGGTTCTAATTTTTATCTATAAAATTTACATTTTGTTTGTTGCTAAGATCATGTTTCTTATTTCTACATTCATTTGCATAATGTCCATATTTCTTACAATAATGACATTAAACTTTAGTTTTATCATATATCTGACATTATGATTTATTTTGGCTTGGATTTTGGTTGATGCCTCTTCCACTTGAGTTTGAAGTGATGCTTCTTCCACCTCTGTGTGGGCTTCTTCCTCTTCATATACCATTTTTTCTTCCTTTGTCTCTACCTTGACCAATTGAATTTGTGTCTTGAAGGCATACTCCAATGAGAAGTTTGTTGCTCTATTCAATCTATGTTAATGAGAAATCAATGATGCATGAAGCTCGTCCATTGAAAATTGTGAGAGATCCTTTGTCTCTTCTATTACCACAACAAGAGGGTCAAATCTTGCTAGCAGACTTCTCAAAATTTTATCAACTATTCTCCCATCTTCAAGTGTCTCACCACGAGACCTGATTTGAGTAACCAATCCAATTACTTATATGAAATATGAGTCTATATTCTTATAATCTTTCATACAAATTGTCTCAAAATCTCTTCTTAGCATTTGTAGCTTTGTTGTCTTTACCTTTTCCATTCCTTGATAGTTTGTTTGGACAATATCCCATGCTTATTTAGACTTTGTTGTTGTTGCAATCCTTGGAAAATTGCTTTCATGAACTGCTTGAATAATGTAGAATAGGCCTTTTGAATCCTTCTTCATGTTGTCTCTAAATATGTCCTGTTCTACTTGTGCCAAAGCATTGTATGCTATTGCAGCTATTTGTTCTTGGAACCCATTCTCCACCAAGTCCAAAATATCTTGAGAGTAAAATAGAGCCTTCATTTTAATATCCCAATAATCATAATTTTTTCCATTAAATTGAAGTATTTAAAGATTATTCAAGCTTGTGCTTGAGGCTTCCATCTTTGACTGTTAAAAAAAAACTTTTCCTTGCTGGTAAATAATGCTCCAAACAATTCTACCTTCAAATAACCTTTGACACCTAATAAAAATTTGTAGTAAAAGCCTTCTCGTTTACTTCTTGAACCTACCACTTGTAAGTTGACGCAGAGGACCCTCCTTAAGATAACACTGTGGAGGTTAATTCACACAATTTAATTTTCACAACAGAAAACAGAGTTAAAAGCTCAATCAATATTCCTTAGACAAAATTTAAATAGAATGATTGCGACTATTACTCTATTCAATCGCGTTATGTATAGGGGCGCAATGAACTGTAGATTGTAAATGAAGAACACAACTATTAATATAGTGGTTTCCACCATTGTGGCTATCAGTATAGTCGTACGACACCCCTCTTTTATTAGGAAAATTATCACTAATATTTTGAATAATAAATTTTGGATCTTGTGTGCGTGAAGGAAAATGAGCTCCTCCTTTTTTGGAAAAGCGAAATTATGCATGGATTCAATTTATGAATGAATGAAAGAAATTTTAATGTCCTAGAAATAGTCTATGGGATCACTAGTCTCCCAGTGTTTCACTTTTTACAATTCAATCCTTTTTTTACTCAAATTAATGATGATCTGACCCAACCTTCTAACAGTTTTATCACTGAAAAGACAATTCCAAGGAACCGATGTTAACATATTATTGTAACTGTCTTTGATGTCTCTAAAATCATCACATTCCAAAATGTTTTTTTTTCATTCCACTACATCAAAAGTGAAAAAAGCGCAAACCTGTTCTTCCCAATCTTCTTTAGATATTTTCCACCAAACCATTTCACACCAAAATTGATTGTAAATCAATGTGTTTGTCATGAATTTTTCATTCTCCATGGTAACAACAAACGTATCGTCAATATTAAATAAAAAAAGGAAAAATCATCCCTTCAAGGAAAAGAGCAGGAACGTGTGATTTGGTGGTGGGTAGCATGACAATTTATTGTCACTGGAAAGCGGTGTTCGATGTAATCAAATCAAAGGGGGAACGTTTATTCATATCACTCAAGGTAATCCAACAACTTTGAAACAAATCTCAAATTTATTCATGTCACTCAATTTCTTTCTATCATTCAATGCCTGCAGTTTTGCAGTATCACTGATCCACTAGTAAATATGTCTACCAAGTCACAGTTTCATCATCTGGAAGGCGAAATTCTCGCTAGAATCTAGTGAATTGTTTTTAAGAAATCTAATCTTGGGAGTATTTGAATCATTTTTTTATGATGGAAATGGATTCAGCACCATCAATAACTTTTAGGGTACCCAAAATCTTAAAAGTTGACAATTGTAACCAAGTTTTCCAGAAATTTCTGCCAATTTTTTTCAAAAACAAATTGAAATTTCTATTGTTTTTATAAGAAAAATTGTGGCATTATTAGACTATGGCTAAAAAGATTTGTCTTTTGAGAGGAGTCGTAATGAGTCATTATCTTGGTCGTGCAACATGATTATCAATGAAATCAAATCAAAATCGAATTATAGGTGAAGCACCATGTGCATACAAGCCCACCACATGAAGGTGATCTCACTACCAAGCAACATCCACCCTGCTGCGTAGATGGGTGCTTAATGTGTAATATCCACTTTGTTGCATTCAAATTTCCTATTGCTATAGTGAGGAAATTTCTACGCACTTGTTCTCCTCGATCTGGGCACTTGTTCGGGTCTCTGGCAGACCATTTTGTCTCCAACAATGTTTGTCTTTATGTTAGAAATTGTAATTATTCCCGCATGTAGAGTTGGCTAAACATAAAGAGTAGTTAACTGAGTGATTGAGTGGTCGAGTGTTGAGTCAATTCGAGTTAAGTAATAGATGAATTTTAGTGTGTGGTTGCATGTGTTTACATGTCAATATATTTTAGGCAAGAAGCTAATTGGAAATGGTTAAATACCCTTCACTGGTTCATTGTAAGAATCTTGTTTTGTGTCATCAATAGAAGAGCAATAACTCGTGTGAATTCATGCTTTGTCTACTCCGCCTTTCCAACAAATTAGTATTGGAGCAAATTTGAAACGGAAAAATTCTACAGATGCACTCTGCATGTGCGAGTAGTAAGATAGTCTGATGTTTCTCCACCGATGTAGCCGAGCTCGATTGGTTTGTAAACAACATAGATAGTTTCTCCACCGCCGTAGCTGAGCTCGTTTGGTTTGTAAACAACATAGATAGTTTCTCCACCGCTGTAGCCAACCTCGTTTGGTTTGTAAACAACATAGATAGAGCTTCTCGAAGAAGCAGTCCCAGCTGTCGTGAACACCCATCGCCCAAGAAATTGAGTAGTCAACATGCAAGCACGTTGATTTCCTTCAATTATGGTAGCGTTAGAGGACTAACACGGCCCTTCTATTTTGCGGATGGCATTAGCACGCAGCACATCATCAAACAAGGCCGTGTTAATAGAGCTAAGAGGAATTTTTCAAGAAAAGATTCAAAGTCAAGTTGTGACCGTCGAGCGACAGTCATAACCAACGAAACAAGGCTGCAACACCAACGGACGCAAGCCATGTTTGAATCTTTTTAAGGTAGGAAGGCTTTAATTCAAAAAAAATATTGGAAAAGGGGTTAAGTTAATCGAAAAGTGTGGATCATACTTTTTAAAGGTGTTGCAAAATAATTTATTGCGCAGGTTTTATTTTAAAGGGTCCCAGAAATTTTGAAGTGTTTTATTAAAAAGTTATAAAGATTAGGGAAATGAAAATTTAAAAGGTTTGTTACGTATTTTTGGTAAGTAAGCACCCACGGGGGATTTGAACCAATGACCTTTTGCAAAGAGTGCCTTAACAGTGCACACCAATGACCTTTTACAAGGAGTGCCTTAACACTGCACCCATTCAGCGTCAATCCAAAGTCCCGTGAGTGAAAAGTTTGTTAAGTTATTCCAAGGGCTTGGAACTATTGAAGTTTTGTTGGTATATTAAAAAACATGTAAGTGCTTTAACAGGAGGATTTTTGTTAAAGGTTGGAAGATTTAAAAAAATTAAGTTTTTTTTGTTAAATAAAAAAACACAAAGGTGTCAGAGGTTTTATTTGAGCAGAAATTGTTTTGTGGTTTTGGGAATTCTAATTGGAAAAAGAATTTAGGGCTTTATAAAGTCTATTTGTCAACAAAATTATTTGGTTTTTGTCAGTCATGACAGTATTTTTTGGTGAATATTGTGCATGGAAGATAGCTTCATGCAATCAAGAAAGAAACTATAAAATAGAAGAAAAATCGCAGTCATGGGTCGCAAAGTGTGACTGAAGCATATTATGAAAAAGAATCGAAAAGAAGAGGCAGAGATTGTTGTCGTGTCTAGCAAGGTTCAAGCCACAACCAGGGAACTAAGAAGTCTAGCAGAATACAAAGAAGACATTGAGGGTGATTGGTGTAGCTTTGATTTGCTACCACCTCCTATGTTTACAGGTGAATATTTTGATCATTGGGTTATCAAGATGTTAACTTTTCTTCGAGCTAGAGAGTTAATTGAATACAAATCTAATAACTCATATGATGCAGTATGTGATGTTTTAACATTGAATTTTATAAAACAAGCATTGGATGAGAAGTGTTTGTGCAAGGTAGCAAAAGTTACAACTTCCAAGGAAGCATGGAAGTTCCTAGAAGAAGAGTTTGGTGCAAGGGGGAGGGACATGTAACATCACGTTATGTCACAAACAAAGAAGTCAGCCGTAGATATGAGAGTAGATGAGCAAGACTCTAAGAGGAAAACAAAGCTTGGAGAATCCCACTCAAAAGCGGATGATGGTTTTCAAGACCATAAAATTGAAATGCATTATGCAAGCATGCATATGGATGAAGAAGATGCAGCAAATATTGCAGAGAGAAAAGTTGAAGTCTCTGTGTGTGAAACAGAGCAAGAGTAAATAAATTCTCAAGGACTCCACTATAATGTGGATGATATAGATGATGGTTAATCCCACTGTGATGAGGCACATGTGGATGGTGACTTGATGCGGGAGAACCCAGCACCAAAGCGAGCAAACAAGGGCCACGGAAGCAGAACAAAGGAAAGTCTGCTTTAAAGCAGAAAAACAGAGCTAAAACGGATTAAAGCAGATTTAAAGTGACTTTAAAGCAGATAAGGGATACTTATCTGTCATGCATGTGCCTTTAGTTGGAGAAAAACAAGGATAGGATCGATCCTTCCAGTCTAACACTTCTTGTATATATATGTGTAGTGTGATAGGGTGTGATATATCTGTTATGTGAGGAATTTTGTGTGTGGCAAGATGTAGTCGAGCGTGAGCTCGGTTTAAGGCTGAAATGCCTTAATTTTGTAACCGTTTTTTGTAATATATAAACCTGGGTTTAGTGTTGTTTGTATACCCTGCGTGTTAAGCTATGGATTTGTAGTTAAATCTATGAGTTAATTTCTGTGTGCGAACTTGTTGATCAACATTGATCACTTACAGGATCAATGGCGGTCTGAATTATTGCGTAACTATTATATATATGTTGACTGAATATAATTATGTGTGATGACGGATTGGGTTAATGTTAAGTTTGAACGCACAATTGGATAGTGGCAATGAAGGCGTTGATGCTCATTCATAGGCTATTTCAGGACAGTGATCCAAGTTTGAGCGGGAAGTTCCTCAGGGAATGAGGCATGGTGCACGCCTGCTCAATCTGTCTAATTTTAGAGACGATTCACACTCAAATGCTTGGGACTATTTCACATTTATACGCACATATGCCCTGTATTGCAATGAGCACCTTGATTGCTCTATTTTGGGGAAA
The DNA here is from genome assembly GCA_000404065.3 of Pinus taeda. Lineage (NCBI taxonomy): Eukaryota > Viridiplantae > Streptophyta > Pinopsida > Pinales > Pinaceae > Pinus > Pinus taeda. The sequence continues at coordinate 85,053 of APFE030692957.1, read as the reverse complement.
TTTCAGTTTGGTGACAAATCTAATAAGGGTCAGAAGTCCAGGGCACATAGTGACTTTGAATCTAGTTTCCCCGGTGCCTATGAGTACAGCGATGGCCGTTATGGTGGTAGCAACGGCTACAGGAATAACTCCAACAATTATGAATCTAGTTATGGGAGCTCACGGAGCAATGGTTACAGATCTACTTCTGGTGATTATGATGACCAACAGAAGCAGGATGAGGAAAAGGTGGGGAATGGTAAGCCTGTTGCGGTTCGAGATATGAAGCCTGGAATGATACTCGATATGATCCCACATTGTCAAAGGCTGCTCGAACGGCTTCTTTGGTAATATTACATGGGGATTTAAGCTCAGTTCCACGTTAATAACATTAAAAGTTTAAAACGCTTCCGGAAAGATTGAGTGGGCCAGAAACCAGAGCCCCAGGATCAAGGTTTTTTAAAGGAATTGGGATTTTGGGCAACCCCCAAATTCTCAATTTCATCATGACTACAAAGTGATATGTGAATTGGTGAATCTAGCTGCAGTTGATGGATTTGGTGAAGTTGAAATTGTCAATGAAATTGACAATGAGCACATACATGCTCGAATATCCCACGATAGTGTGGATAACATTATGTTGATGATATGTGTGGATTTTTCTTTGAAACAGGGATTGATTGTGGCAATATGGTAAGCACTATGATTGATGAAGCATTGAAGGGTGAAGCTGCCACTGTAGCAGTAAGATATGAAGCAGTTGGAACTGCTCATGAAGCAGTATGTCATCTAGCAGCAGTTGATGATCAAGAACATGATAAAGTGATTGAAGAGTTTTTGATGAGAATATCCACTAACAGTATAACAGCAGAAGGCAACCTCCATGCAGTTGAAAAGAAGGCAGATGTAGAGCAGGAAGCTCTCATTGAGGAGAGTCATATTAAAGATGTTTTTAACATTGTTTTTGAATATGCAGGTATTCAAAATAGCATGGGAGCAGAAGTTGAAAGCAAGGTTGTTAATAAATTTGATGTAGATTTGAATCTCGTTGAAGAATGGATTCAGGAACCAATAGAACAAATTGATGCGTCTTAAAGAAGCAACTGGAATAAAAAAATTGAATGAAATGGTGAATATTGATCTTGAGTGTGCAGATTACAGGGAAAAAACAATATATAGTACCTGATGATGAAAGTGAAAAGAATTATATGAAAGACAAAGATGAATGCATTGAAACCATTTTTGAAGATGCAATGTTATGGCAACAGTCCATGGTTGAACGAACGTTTGAAGAAGAAGATGTAGTAGACAAGATCAAATTGTGTTTCAACACAAATTCAAGAAAAGTCAAAGAAAAATTGTAGCAGCAGAAAGTAAAGGAATATGGAGCCTACAATAAGAAAGCACAACAAAGAATAAAGCAATTTTGAAGAAGAGAAAAATAAAATGCAAAATTGTAAAAGTCTTGAGTCATTGTAAGCCTAGCTGAGACATAAACTAGCATGCATGTTTGAGTGATAATCGAGTCAAGTTAAGTTATGTTAAGTCATGGTCGTAATTAAGGGGGAGTGTTAGAAATTGTAATTACTCCCGCATGTGGAGTTGGCTAAACATAGAGAGTCAGTGAACAGAGTGATTGAGTGTTTGAGGGGTAAGTCAAGTCGAGTTCAGTGATAGATGACTTTTAGTGTGTGGTTGCATGTGTTTGCATATCAAGATATTTTAGGCAAGTAACTAGTTGGAAAATGTTAAATACCCTTCACGGGGTTCATTGTAAGAATCATGTTTTGTGTGATCAATAGAAGAGTAACAGCTCGTGTTCTGAGTGAATTCATGCTTTGTTTCCTATACCTTTCCAACATCCCACCTTTCAACAACCTCTGCTTTGTATCTATTGTTGTCAAGGTCCTGTTGTAAGTGATAATAAGTACATGTGGTTAATTTTACATCCACTCCATGTTTAAAATTAAGTGCCCGATAATGAAACGTTGAAATTCTGGGAAAGGCGTTTAAGAAAACCCAAAGGAAATGTTCCCTTACTTTTGTCTTTGTTTATCACATTATTTGTCAACCAAAATCGCAGAATGGGGTTTTGGTGGATGACTGGTTGCAAATTCTGTGTCATTTATGAGGGTATGAACTCATATGGCCTTGCTTTTATTGCATATGATTTTTCTTTAGTGTTCTGAGGATTCAGTACCCAATAACTTGGATCGTTGAGTTTTTTTTGCCAACCTTATGTCGTTGTGAGGGTGAAGATTGGATTCAGTACCCAATAACTTGGATCGTTGAGTTGTTTTTGCCAACCTTATCTCGTTATGAGGGTGGAGATTCTGGTTTTGCCGGCTTATGTTTTTTATTGGACGTAATGTAATGTTGAGTTGGGAGATCATGTTTTTTAAATTCGATTTTGTTTTGAAAATCTTAAATATATGTTTAATATTGTTATTTTGTAGGCTTCCACGAGATATTTAGATCCACTAACATTGGAAACGCAATTTCATTATCAAGCAATATTATCTGCAAGAAACTACTGACATTAAGGATGGACATCGCAAGCAACATTGATCAGGTTAGAAATTTATCTATGACCTTATTGTATGATTGAAGGGATAGTAGAATTCCGACCATAGTAGGGTTATTCATGATTCCATTTGGTTGGTATTGTTCTTATACTATTGTCATTCCTTCTCAGAAATAGTTCCATCACTCAACCTCCTGGGACGACGATGAAGGAATGCAGAGTAATTTCATTATGCGAAGGTCCTTAGCACTAGGAACTTACTCTGCGCTCAGAACCCGTGCTTGGAACTTGGACACATATGATTGACTTTCATGAACTCTCAACAAATGAATATTTTTCTATAATGTAAACGCCATCAAATGAAAATATTCAATGGAGATGAGACAAAATATTTAACAAGCATATACTTCGAATAATGTATTTGTACTTATCTATAATGTAAACGCCATCAAATGAAAATATTCAATGGAGATAAGACAAAATATATTCAATGGAGATAAGACAAAATATTTAACAAGCATATACTTCGAATAATGTATTTGTTGGTTTGCACTCTGTAAGGCCTTCAAAATTTAATTCAATTTGCTTCAAATTTTGTCTCCCAAGCACAAGATTTTTAATTCAAATTTTATCAAATCCATAGCACAAGTTGAAAGCCAACGAAGAAACCACAAAGGTCATATACGCTCAAGGCTTCGAATTATACTAAAGGAAAGGGCATTATAAACAATATATTATCATGCCAGCTTGCACATATGGGATTAACATTCATATGTGTGTTAAGTCAAATGTGTGGTTGTCGAAGGTTCCAAATGCCCAAACGCTCATATGTGTGGTTGTCATAGGTTCCAAATGCCCAAACGCTCCGAGAGTGAGGTCTAAAGGAGAATAAGTTCCCATCTCTACGAGTCCACTAGATAATTGTCACCAAAGATCTTTTTTATCTATCAAACGAAGAGAACACTAGGTGCAAGCTAAATGCCAAGTGTCGATTGCAAACACATATTTATCTAAAAACATGAAAGAAAATCGATGTTGATGCAGGGAATTAAGGTTAATCTCTTACAGTTTGAAAATTTTAGTGCCAAATGTTGAAAAGTTGTTATAGTCAATATACTCTTGTCGCACAGAGCACCGAGAAGAAATGAACAACATATTGTTATCAACAAATTTATAGGAATGTCAAGGGTGTCATTAAGCAGCTGAAAAGATGAAGGAAGAGATATAAACACATTTTTTTCAATTTTCAACGACGGATGTTGGTACTCAAAAATTAATGGTTGAGATTTAATTGCGGACTCAGGGGTTGTTCGACATTTAATAGAGAGGGGCTTCTACAATTTTTGGTTTTGTAAAATTACTTTAGGCATGTGGCAACTTGGGAAAAATTGCGGCATCCCAGGGAAAATCCACTTACTAGTAGTAAACCCTCCCCCTCCTCCTCTCGCTCCCGCTCCCGCTCCCGTAATTCTACTCCAATTTACAACAATAACACAAGGGCGTCTTGCTTGAGTTCGTTTAATGGAAAATCTAGAAGTTATTCCACCAATATCTAAGTTGGGCCGGATGTTTTGTTGGAACTAATTCCATAGGAGGATCTTGGTGTATAAATATATTGATAATGGTAGTTTAGAGAAATTTCTTCATGGGGCTATGAGGAAATGGAGATGAAGCTAGTTGTGCTAAATCTTGGGCTTCAAAATTGATTTCTGAATTAACATAGTTTAAAAAAGATAACATAGATGTAGTTACAAGTAAAGCATTTGAATCGTCATAATTTAATTTGTTGAATGATTTTGTTGAAATGGAAAGGCTTGCAACATTTTATATTGAAAATTTTGATGGTTCTAATCAACATCTTGGGTAAAGAAGACAAATTGGGTGGAACCGAGGTATTTCGGATGGAAGAAAACAATAGTATTTTTTCTTTGACTGAGAGGAAATTTCCTTTAGAAGAAACCCCTAGAACCTTTGAACAATATGCTAATGCCATAAGTGTGGCAAAGAAATTATCTACCATTTGATCATAGAGTTCTACTAATGAAGTTGATAATGCCAACCATCATGAGGTTTTATATTGAGTTTGTTCTTCCCATTTAGCAATCAACAACCAAATCCAATTTTTTAGGGATTCAATCAATTATTGTCGGCAACATTTAAACATTCAAAGCAACTAATGAGCATGTCCAGGAAGTAAGTTAATAGGGGTCTGTTGTAGCTACTGCAACACCCTCCAAAATTTTGGCCTGTACTCAAATTTCGGAGCCTACTGTGGATCATGTGATCAATTGTTCCTTAGTCACTTATTGGTAAGTTGATGATCTCAAGCTCCCCTTTTCAATACCACTTTGGGAGGAAACAAGAATGCCCACTTTGAATGCCCACTTTGGAAGGAGGACCAAAATGCCTACTTTGGTATGTAAAAACCAGAACTTAAGAGTTGTTCACGCTTTTATCTTTCTACAGTATGTGTCATATTTGGGGATGGGGATTATCGCTTGTTATGCAAAGGGAAGTTTGTTTTGCTTCAAGGGGAAATCTTCTCAGCCTCCCTTAGCATTCAAAATTACACAATGTTTTCCTCTAGTGCCCTTCCCTCAACCGGAATCCACTATCTCCAAAAACTGTGCATTTTTGTCCCTCAATTTCCCAATATACCTTGAATCCTGAAGTTACGCAGATGTTTCCTCCCAAGATCTCATCCCAGAGCAGTACCTTGCATCTTGAAACTACACAGTTTTGTCCCTTAGCTGCTTAGTCCACCTTGCATCCTGAAACTGCACATATGTGTCCTCCTAGGGCCTCATCCCGCAGCAATGTCTTGCATCCTAAATATGTGCAGTTTTGTCCCTCAGCTTCTCAGTTTGCTTTGCATCCTGAAATTGCACAGATGTGTCCTCACAGGGCCTCATCCTAGAGTAGTCACTGCCCACTGAAACTATGTAGATGTGTCTCTTAGTGATCACAAGAAGGATGACATTCTAGAGGACTCTTAAGGATCTAAGGAAGAAGATAAGAAGACCAAGGAACCCAAAACATCGGGACCACATGAAGACTCCATCTGATGCACAACCCTTGGAGAGTAGGTATGAAAAACAAAGTACATATTTTGAAATAAACCTCTTAGTGTAGCTTGAAGGATTTCTTATCAATATAATATCATTCTACATTTAATGACGTGCATAGTTGCAAGCACTAAAAGTCATTCCATGTGTTTCCTTTACGTGTCTTGCTCCCTTTCCTTTCTTAACCAATTGTCGTCTTTTGGCATGTTGATTGTTTTTCCATTGTTGTGATCTTGTTCTGGTTATTTCTAAGGTTTATATTTGTGTGTTTGGGTTGTCTTAGCTATGTGAACATCAGTCGCACTCACACACAAAGTTGTAAGAATTTTCACACAAGTATCATCATGGTCGTCCAAAGGTTTATCCCAAGTGTCGCACTTGTCGCTTCTAGCTCTAGAAAGTCCCACAGAGGGTCATGTTTTGCTATGTTGTCCCGGTGGTCAATGTCATCATGTTGTCAAAGCATGCTAAGTGTATGATCACAATGTCGAGTCCTCACAATTTCACTTACCTCTCACACTTAGCCATTTTCCTGAAAATATCTCTGACTAAGCAACTCCACTTCACCAAACCCTGTCTGAGATACACTATGCAATGTCAGCCCTCAATGGTGCTCCTCTACTATATGGAATTAAACAGTGCTTGAGGTTCTCCTCTGGGTCAGTTGCACTACGCAATCCCACACTTGAGCAGCATGTTTTCCTTCCCAAAAATGTGCAGAAACTACGTCAAAGACCAACCTAAACTGGGCACTTCGCAAGAACATTCATCAAGCCTCCTTCTTGCTTGCTACAACCCCACATTGCACAAAGACATAAGCCTACACTTCACCCAGAAATTGTGCATAGATTTCCTCCTAGTGAGTTCCCTCAAACGGGACTCACTGCTCTCAAAAACTACACAGAACTGTCCTCTTGTCCCTCTCTTGTCCTACCTTGTCTTCCCTCTTGAAACTGCGCAGAGTTGTCCCTCAGGGTCACACCTTGCAACTTCCACTAGTATCTTCAACTGCACAATCCTACCTCCCAGTGGCCTTTACACAGTTTTTCCAAACAGTGAAGATTGTGCCCCGGAGTTGCTTGTCCAAGCCTGAGTTGCGCTCTATGCAGTCTGAGTGACAAGTCCTCATCCCTGTCACATGGAACTGTACAGTGTGCAGTTACTGGGCCCTCTTCCCAGCCTGTCATCTGTCCCGAGCCCGGACCATGGAAATAATGCCATACTAAACTAGAAGGTTTTGGATTTGATGTCATCCCATCCTGAGTGAATTGTAGAAACATGTACACTGATAGATCATGGCGAGACGATGAATGGGATGAAGAAGGAGCGCACATGCTAGAAGACTTACTTGTAGTTGGATGGTTGAATGAAGCGCATCAAGTAGAAGGCGAAAGGAACACATGCATGGAACCATCTTATAAGACCAAGACCATTGAAGACCCTGCATCATCAAGCCATTGGAAGGAGAAGACAAAGCATACCCGAGAGTACATCTATCACTTATCATCACAGCAGCTTGACATTTCCACCACAGCCAACCAATACATGTCAGTAGTGTCATGTCAAGTTGTGTTATGAGTTGTCTAGGCCACATCACCACTATGGGCCATATCTGTTGTGACTGAATGTAATGTAAAGTGAAATTCCAATGGATGCACACATGAAGTTGAAGGTTCATGTCATTTCAAAAGTCATAGAAGTTGAATGGTCATGAGGGTAGTCCAAGAGTCACAAGGGTCAAGCATCACCCTTAGCTATATACACCCCTTCCATTGTATGAGCATGGACTTTTCACCTTGGCTCCTCCCATATATCCTTGAGAGTAGACAATCAATTCTTTGAGGAGCAAGGAGTGGCTCCAATGTCCCACTACTGGGACTAGTGATGTATGGTGTACAGATGTGTCTTGGGAATTTTCCTTAATTCAGAGGCTTGTTAAGGCCAACACATTTTCATGCATGTTTTGTAGACGTTTGTAAGGCTATTCTTTCAGCATTTGTAATGCATGTTTGTTTCACCTATACTAAGATATTTGAACTAATTTGGTTGTTTTAGTACTTATATTATCGGGAATGCATTGTAGTGGTTATCACCATTGTCTCATCCATGTGGACTACTCCACAAGATACAAGACATACCACCTTTGCATATTGCTTATCACCGATGTCACATCCTTGTGGACTACTCCGTGGGATACTCGAAAGACCATCTTTGTTTTTGGTTATAACAACTACCACATCTGTGTGGACTACTCCATTGGGTGGTGTACGTGTTGTCCCCTTCTCTTCAGTTTTAATGACCATCACATCCATGTGGACTACGTCCTGTCCCCTACACTTCGGTTTTAATGACTGCCACATCCATTGTGGACTATTCTACTGGATGTCGAATAGACCTTTCTGGTTCGTGTGTGTCTCTTCTTGGGTGGTACTATTACCTCTCACTTAGAGGCTCACTTTACTCTCCCCCTTTTAGTAAGATAACTGAGACACAAGTTACATTAAGCACTCACTAGGCACACTTACCTTGCCTTTTGAAGATACCAACACAATTCTCTCATGTGATGACAGCTAGAGCCAAGGCATATCTCTAAGTATATGGCAACTAGGCCTTTATGTCGGATGGGACTCCTACACCAAATGGTGTGAGGTCTATTTGGGAATTCATATCGGGGAAATCCTCTGAATGTTGGCGGATCCAGCACCGTCAACATTTCTGGCACTAGAAGGAGGGCCAAATGACAGGTTGTGCCCATTGAGACTAGTTTGAATCTCTTAATTTTAAAAGAACTCTTCTCGAAATCATAATACCAAGATGTTTTTCCAAAGAGCTTAATTGTACCATCCCTACGGAACTCATTCATGACCTATCCGAACTCAAGTTCGATGGTAAGGGTGACTCAACCTTTCATGAACATCTCTTTCAAGTTGTTTATTGTTGTTTTTGTAACAAATTAGGTTTCGAAGATGTCATCACTAGATTACTCACCCTCACATTTGAAGGTCGTGTTAAGAAATGGTGTCATACATTACTCGTTGCTTCTATCCGTTCGATTTCTCAACTTCCCAAGATTCTTTATAAAACTTTCGATAAGTAAGACCACTAAGATGTCTATAAAAGAACCTGTCGTTTAAGAATGGAGCCTAATGAATCAGTTGAGGACTTTGTTGAGCAGTTCCTTCACCTCTATTCCAAAATTCATGACCAAATTTTGAACTGAGATTTCATGAGATAAGAGTTCAATTGCTTGGTTCATGTTTCCCAATATGGTGAACCTCCTAATTTCCCTTCTTCCCCAACTCTTGCGGATCATGAGGCACCTTAGAATATAGAGGAGGAGCCCACTAACCCATCTTTTCCTTGTCCTCCTCCTTTTCCGGTCCCGATGTGGGTGCCCCCTTGATCATGAATCTGAGAAATCTCTGCAACATGTCCCCAACTCATCTTCTCATCCATCTCCCGCTTCAATGGAGGACATTCCATAATGGCTCAGGAAGCCTAAAACGAAGACTCACTCCATTCCACAAGAGGACGTCACCGTTCATAACTCAAGTCTCGAATTTGATTTGCATCTTTGCCATCCTCTATCATCTACAAATCATTGTACCATGACTTGCTTAATCAGTCTGCTTCACCAGCCAGTTGTTCGCATTCTCTTGATTCTCAAGATGTTGGCTCAAATTGCGATTAGGCGCAAGGTAGTCACATTACACAGGCGTAGGAGCAGAAAGGTGAGGACATTATCGATCTTCCCTCTCTATTTCAAAATTGTCTGCATCAAAACAATGGTTTTCCATTTTTAAATGATTCTTAATCTTCTAATCTCTGTGGAACATCTTGTACAATCAATTCTTTTGATCAACCCCTAGTCTTGGGCAATCATCACTCCCATGCTTCCATATGTCGTGACGAATGCCCAAGTACATCGTGTGATATTCTGTTTTCTCTTGAAGACTCTAACTCAGATCTAGAATGTGTTCTGGTCAAAGAAGATGTCCATATCGAAACCCCTCACTTTCCCTTGTGTCCTACCATTCGCAACGCATCTACATGCGGCGGAGATGCTCCATGTTCTCTTTCTTCTTCATTCGATGAGCTATCTCCTCAATTGACACAAGACAGTGACATTGTCCATGATAAAATAAAAACAATATAATCGCACAGGACTCTTCGTGCCCCTCATCATCTCTTATGTTTCATGAATACAACTCATCAAGTCATCTTTCTCATGTGAACTCACCAATTCATTTATCTTTGGACGTACCATCAAAAGAACCTCCTCAATTGAGCAATCTGATTGTTGTTGAAACCTGTGATAGAGATGGTTGCCATACAGAAAGAAATTTTGAAATTGGCAGCAGAAGCCACCTTCAAGCCATGCATGATCTGGTTCAATCTTCAAAATGTGATTCTCCAATTCTGTAAAGTTTTGGGACATGCTAGGGAGTCAAGGCACTTCAATGTCCATTGATGGTTATGTTAGGACCTCGTGACTCTAGTAAGCCGACCGAACCAAATCAGATCCAGTTTCTCACGCACAAATTATCTATCTGCATGGTTGCACTCAATGTGAATTACCATGTGAAAAATGTTTTGTATCCCGGTTGTGATCTCTCAAATTTTCAAAATTACACTTATAACCGAATTCACGAATTTGTCAGAGCCCATCCGTATTCATGCAAATTTATCATCTAAAACTTGGGTTGGGAATGTCCATCTCTCACGAAGTCACGGAAGTGTGAATTTGATCATCTCAAAGACTATCTTTGCCCACAATCATACTTATTGAATTCCCCCCTTCACAGTCAGCTCCTCTATCTTCTTATGAATCTTGTACAGTAAATTTGTCCTCTCGTCACACCAGAAATCTCCCTATGTGATGATGAACACACAAGCTATCACACGAATCAATTTCCTCTCCATTCACCATGCCTCAATTGGTTTCATGCAATCATGGTACTAGCATCTTTCTTAAACTCTTATGATGACTATGATTCTTGTGAAATTGGTCACCAGTTGCAGGAAGGTGGTCCGTCATATCTAGCTCACAATGAACTTGGTTCCATTGTTCAGAGCATTCACAATATTGTTCCAATGAATTTTTCTTTGTTCATTGCAAACTAGGAATCTGATGTCTCAAATATCTCATCTAATAATTGCTCTATCTTGGGTGATTGTCATTCAACTTATCATTTCCCCATCAGCACATCCGATGACGGTTGCTTTGTTCTCTCTGATCTTCATTTCTTAACATCTCTCTCTTCAAGTTTCCATCAAGCAGGTGAGGCACTTCAGGCCACACTGATGGTTATGGCAGGTCCTCACTGTCTTGGCATGACCATCTAGGATGATCAGATTTATTTTTATTTACAATATTTCCATTGTGATCCTTCTTCTCCAATCAAAAATTCATATTTTCGGAGATCATGAGGCCTTCAAGACGACCATCATGAATTTTACGATCCAATGGCCAAATGGTTGGAACAATCTTACTTGGCAAGCTCTGTTGGAGAGAATAAGTTTCAATCTTTCCTCGTGCTTGCTAAGAGGCTCGGTGTAGAAAAGGTTTGTTGAAAATCAGTATCCATCAAAGAGGTAAGCATTTGCATTGGGTAAAATTAGTGGTTATGACATATCTCTCTACCCATAGGCAAGATCTTCCTTCCTGTGTGATTTTTTTTCATTTTTCGTATTTTCTGTTGCACATCACTTTTTGTTTGTTTTAACTATTCATATCTTTGTGGATGCAGGTCGGGAACGACCATGATGGCTTCAATGGAAATTTCATTACACATAACCCCAACCATCTAGCTATTAGGATAGGAGTAGGATTAGTTGCATCTTAGATTTCTTTTCCTTGCACTCATATTGCACTTGTTCCCAGTAGTTCGTTTTGGTTTTCTTATTCCAGTTACATCATGTTTGCTTTAGCCATTTTGTTGTCTTGTCTTTCGATGTTGGTTTCCTAGTTCTATGTCTTATTTATTTTTGGATTGTTTCTTTCCTTGTTTAGTTTTCTGTTTGTTTTCACTATGCAAATAAGTGTTGTGCTTGGACGTGCCACCTGGCTTCTGAATGTGTTTGTGGATGATGTTCAAAGAGTCTTGTGACACTACAACCCTTGGTGAGTCCTGTGTCCGTCTTCCTTATGTTTCGTCATAACTTTTGGTTGATGAAGTCTTGACAAAAAATACGATCCGTCCATAAGGAGAGCTTTGGTCCAACCATGAACCTGTGTCTAGTCTAGGAAACCTCATGCCTGTACTCAATTTTCTGCTTTGGTGTGTTCAAGCTTATCCAAATAGTAGAAATGGAGAAGGGGGAAATCTAAACTAGAAAACCTGAATCAGAGGTCTTTACATATTTCTCTAAAGGAACAACCTCTCCTACTCTCAATAAGTTGGGATCCATCTTTCGCCCCAAAAATAAATAAGTGTCAATGCACTGGTCTCTTTCAAAAAATAAATAAAGGCGAAAGAGGAGAAAGGCTTCCTGCGCAGAGAGGCGAAGTAAGCAACTCCACCCTGGTACTATCCAAGTTCGCTGGTAGTGGAGCAACACTTGTGTTCCTGTGTGACTCGGTTTGAGGTACTATCCAAGCCTGTTGGCAGCAGAGCAACACCAGAGTTAAAAACCTATACTCTGAAAATATTAAGCTCGCAAGCTAAACTACCCTTCCCAATTTGAAACACTGTGATCTGGCTAAATCTTGTGTTGTGCTTAACTGAGTTGGTTGAAAGTGAACCATGTTTGTCTGTTATCACCCAAAAATTCTCAAAACATCATTGTCTCAACTCTGCTTTTGTTCATGATTTCAAGGAGGTCTAAAGGTCATTTTAGTCTTGATAATGGGTAGGTGATAGGTTAAGAGTCTCATTTTAATATCCAAATAAAGTTAAATCAGCCTTGTTCCATGTCCTGGAAGTCTCACATGCTATTTATAACCCTTATCTTTAACCATTTTGAAAACTGTATTGAAAAAGAGCATACACAGCAGTTTCGTAGCGCACTACGAAACTGTTGAAGGTGAACTTTTAGCACTTTTTTATGTTTTTATTAGTCAACTTCCAAGGGGTTTTTTGAGCAATTGAAAACTCATTTTTGAAAACTAAAAGAGGTTTTCCTTATAAAAAATTCTTATCTACAAAAACCTCCTCCATTTTTGTAACAGCTATTAGGGATAAAGAGATAGGAGCTTAGGAGTGCAACCTTCTTTTTAAGGAGAAACAAAGTTATTTTTATTGGTTGATGAAGTGGCTATTGCTTTCCACTCCCTCATTTTGTCACCTTTCTCTCCACATTCGAATATCATTCCTTAAAAAAGTTACCCAAGCTCCTCTCTGTCATTTACTTTTCAACCTTTGCATGTATGTGACAAACAACTTGCTGTCCAAAAAGTTCTTTACAATTGTCATATTTTTTAAGAGGGCAATTTGGGTTATAAAGGGAAATTGCCATGAAGATGAAAGCATAAAAAGAAGGCTATGTGTTTGGATAGGAGCCTATAGAGCTTTAAATAATCATGGACAACCTCAGATTCACACAAGGTTTCATCCAGACAGGTTACATGTATTTCTACCAGGAGCTACAAGGGGATTTATCACGTGTTTCATGGATTGTTTTGAGTTGTTGGTTTCAAAAGGAATTCTCAGGAAAATGAAGATGAATTTCAAAAATATAAAGGAAGTTTTTTCCAAGAACATAACAAGGAACAAAAACTTCTTTCACATTTCTCCCAGGTGCTACCAATTTCGAGATTCGAAGTTTCCTTTGAAACCTATTTGCAGAATTTTGAATTTTCCTGTTTTATACATGATTTTATAATGCAGATTCCAGACAACTGAAGCTAGTTTTAAAAAAAATGAGAGAGGTTTTTCTTATAAACATTCTTATCTACAAAAACCTCCTCCATTTTTGTAACAGATATCAGGGGATCAAAAGATATAAGCTCTGTCTCAACACCTATTTTTCAGATAAAAACAATGTAGAAAATGATAAATTTATAGGTCAGTCTTTCATTAAGGTGAAGACCAAATTTTGAGGAAAAACACTTTTAAAGGGAAAGTTGTATTCCTTTTGAGGAATATTTGGATCAGTTTGGTTTAAATGTAATAATTAGGTGTTTGAGTCATAGTAGGACTCTAACTCTTAATTCGAATAGGTGTCAGTCCTAGTTTTATGAACCTAGTTAGTAGTTAGATTTGGTGTCATTTGTAAAGTCTAATGGTCTAGACACTTGGCATACTTGTTGTAAAGGCTAGATGCCCATAAGTAATGTAAAATTCGATGTACGCAGGGTTGGAAAATGTTATAGAAAAGGACTACTTTTGTAAATGTTGTGAAGGGACTGATATATACAAAAGCAATTTAAATTTTCTAAATCTGAGATTCTTAGTGTAGTTTAGTGAGATTTATCTTTTATCTTTGATATGTTTTACTTCCATAGTCTTAATTCTTATTACTCAGAATTCATGGAGGAACATGCTCTGACTTCCTTTAAGTGTTAAACTATGGTGAATTAAGTTCTTGGGTCCTATCTTTGGATGTTTTTCTTCAAAGTTTTAATACTTATTACTCAGAATTCATGGTTATTCATGCTCTGACTTCCTTTAAGTATTAAACTTTGATGAATCACTTTTAATACTTTCCTTTTGAATACCTTGATGTATCATTACTCAAAATTCATGCCCACATGCTCTGACTTTATGAATTTCAAGTTATTGAGACTTTCCTGAATGTGTTACTCTTTCATTGAAGTATATACAAGCCTCAATTGTATAAGAAGAGTTATTTGTTATCTTTATCTCTGTCACTGACTCCATAGCCCAATGGTAGCAAGTCTCCATCTTTCAACCTATAAACATATAAAATCACAAACCATAGAGTTAGTCATCTATCTATATCTTTAATCAATATCATTAACCCTTGAGAGAGACCTTTCGAGCTAAGGAGGCTAAGCCTCAGCCAAAATATTGGTTTGAAATAGTTACACTGAGATTGACTTGATGAGTAGCCCATCAAGGTCTTATTTTGGTGATAACATTTTGGTGCGTCTGCCGGAAGCTTGAAGATTACTCAGTCCCGAAATCAAGAAGTTGAACTTCTGAAGGTAGCAGGAGCTCGTGAAGTTGTTCTAGGCTACATCTACCTTGGCGACTCTACACATCAAATAAAAAATTGGAAGGTGACTCTACTGCTAGAAGATTAGTAACTTGATGAAGTTTCAAGATGAGTTCCATTGTAAGAATGAATGTCAGGTATGGCCCTATGAATCGGTCTCATATCCCTGGTTTTCCAAATCCTATGCCAAAGGTTGAAACCTTAGGTGATCTTCCAATATTCAAAGATGAAAAGAAAGACAATGTTAATCTTCATTTGGTTAGGTTCCATATGCATTTACGCAGTCTTAAGGTTCAGTTCCCTGAAGATTGTCTCATGAAGATGTTTATGACCACTTTAGAAGGAAAAGCATGGTCTTGGTATAAAGGCTTGGAAAATGGTTCATTATATTCTCTTGCTAATTTTCATGAGGTATTCTATGAGATGTATAAAGATATTTAACTAATCATGGATAACCTCAGCTTCACACAAGCTTTCATCCAAACAAGTTACATGTATTTCTACCAGGAGCCGCAAGGGGATTTGCGTGTTTCATGGACTGTTTTGAGTTGTTGGTTTCAAAAGGAATTCTCAAGCAAATGAAGATGAATTTCAAAAATATGAAGGAGGTTTCTTTCTAAGAACATAACAAGGAACAAAAACTCTTTCAAATTTCTCCCAGGTGCTACCAATTTGGAGATTCAAAGTTTCCTTTGAGACCTATTTGCAGAATTCTGAATTTTCTTGTTTTATACATGATTTTATAATGCAGATTCCAGACAACTGAAGCTGGTTTTCAAAAACATGAGAAAACCTCCTCCATTTTTGTAAAATCTATCAGGGATCAAAATATATAAGCTCTGACTCAACACCTATTTTTCAGATAAAAACAGTGTAGAAAATGATAAATTTAGAGGTCACTCTTTCATTAAGGTGAAGACCAAATTTTGTGGAAAAACACTTTTAAAGGGAAATTTGTTATGATTTTTGATGTTGACACCAATCCTTGAAGAATGTTAAATATCTTCAAACTTTATATTTCTGAAAACTGTGTTAAAGGGAGCATACACAGCGGTTTCGTAGCGCGCTACGAAACTCCTGAAGGTGAATTTTGGGCATTTTATTCATGTATTTGGGAGAAAGGTAAAACATACTTAAATCAGTTCCACATCAATAGACAAAGAGTATCAAAGCATGACAAAGAGTATTAGATCATTCATTTGACAAGTGGAGATATTCAATTAAAGGAAGAGTTTGAAGACACTAGTCTACATGTGCTAGGTCATCAAACTGATATCTCTTTAATGATAGGCAGAGTAACTTCACGAAGGTGGTCATAAAATTAATGTTTGGTTAATGGCCAGCATGGTTAAAGGATAGTATTATTTTCGAGGAAGATTTGGATCAGTTTGGTTTAAATGTAATAATTAGGTGTTTGAGTCATAGTAGGACTCTAACTCTTAATTCGAATAGGTGTCAGTCCTAGTTTTATGAATCTAGTTAGTAGTTATATTTGGTGTCAGTTGTAAAGTCTAATGGTCTAGCCACTTGGAAGACTTGTTGTAAAGGCTATATGCCCATAAGTAATGTAAACTTCGATGTACACGGGGTTGGAAAATGTTATAGAAAAGGACTACTTTTGTAAATGCCGTGAAGGGACTGATATATATAGAAGCAGTTTAACTTTTTTGAATTTGAGATTCTTAGTGTACTTCAGTGAGCTTTATCTTTTATCTTTGACATGTTTTACTTCCATAGTCTTAACGCTTATTACTTAGAATTCATGGAGGAACATGCTCTGACTTCCTTTAAGTGTTAAACTATGGTGAATTGAGTTCTTAGGTCCTATCTTTGGATGTTTTTCTTAAATGTTTTAATACTTATTACACAGAATTCATGGTTATTCATGCTCTAACTTCCTTTAAGTATTAAACTTTGATGAATCACTTTTAATACTTTCCTTTTGAATACCTTGATGTATCATTACTCAGAATTCATGCCCGCATGCTCTAACTTCTATGAACTTCAAGTTATTGAGACTTTCCTGAATGTGTTACTCTTTCATTGAAGTATATACAAGCCTCAGTTGTATAAGAAGAGTTATTTGTTATCTTTATCTCTGTCACTGACTCCATAGCCCAATGGTAGCAAGTCTCCATCTTTCAACCTATAAACATATAAAATCACAAACCATAGAGTTAGCCATCTATCTATATCTTTAATCAATATCATTAACCCTTGAGAGAGACCTCTAAGGCTGAGGAGGCTAAGCATCAGCCAAAAGATTGGTTTGAAATAGTTACACTGAGATTGACTTGATGAGCAGCCTATCAAGGTCTTATTTTGGTGATAACATCTGTCCATGGAGTAAGTGGGGAAGTCAAAGTAATCTACACGATAAATCAATAATCCTTGATGGACCAAGGCCCTGCACTGAATGAACCAAGACAGAGAAGCTATAATTTAACCAGTGTGTCGCCAAGTGTTATAGTGGCTGCAACACCCTCCAAAATTTTGGCCTGTACTCAAATTTCAGAGCCTACTGTGGATCCTGTGATCATTCGTTCCTTAGTCACTTATTGGTAAGTTCATGATCTCAAGCTCCCCTTTTTGATATTAAGAGTAGTTCACGCTTTTATCTTTCTATAGTATGTGTCATCTTTGGGGATGGTGATTATCACTTGTTATGCAAAGAGAAATTTGTTTTGCTTCAAGGGGATATCTTCCCAGCCTCCCTTAGCATTCAAAATTGCATAGTGGTTTCCTCTAGCCTCCTTCCCTCAACCAGAACCCACTGTCTCCAGAAACTGTGTAGTTTTTTCCCTCAGCTACCCAGTCTGCCTTGCATCCTGAAACTGCACAGATGTGTCCTCCCAAGACCTCATCCTGCAATAGTGCCTTGCATCCTGAAACTGCGCAGTTTTGTCCCTCGGATGCTCAGTCTGTCTTGCATCCTAAAACTGTGAATATGTGTCATCCCAGGGCCTCATCCCGCAGCAGTGTCTTGCATCCTAAAATTGCACAGTTTTATTCGTCAACTGTTAAGTTTTCCTTGCATCTTGAAACTGCATAGATGTGTCCTCCCCGGGCCTCATCTGACAGTTGTCACTACCCACTGAAACTGCACATATGTCTCTCTTAGTGATCACAAGAAGTCTAGACAATCCCACAGAGGTTCATGCTTTTCTATGTGTCTTGGTGGTCAATTTCATTGTGTTGTCGAAGTATGCTAAGTGTGTGATCACAATGTCGAGCCCTCCCAAGTTCACTTGCCTCTCACACTTAGGAATTTTCAAAAAAAAATCTCCAACTGAAAAACTCCACTTCACCAAACCTCGATTGAGCTACATTGTGCACTCTCAACCCTCAGTGTTGCTGCTCTACTATCTGGAACTATGTAGTGCTTGAGGTTGGTCTTCAGGTCAATTGCATTACACAATCCGAGAGGTGAGCAGCTTGTCTTCCTTCCCAGAACTGCGTAGAAACCGCCTCAAAGCCCAACCTAAATTGTGCACTTCGCAAGAACAGTCATAAATCCTCCTTTCTGCTTTCTAAAACCCCGCATTGTGAAAATACCTAAGCATGCACTATTCCTAGAAACTACGCAAAGATGTCCTCATAGTGACTTCCCTCAGCCAAGACTCACTGCTCTCAAAAATTGCGCAAAACTTTCCTCTAGTCCCTCTATTGTCCTATCTTGTATTCACTCTGGAAACTACACAAAGGTGTCCCTCAAGGTCCCACTTTACACCTACCACTGGTATCTTTAACTGTGAAATCCTACCTCCCAGTGGCCTCTACGCAGTTTTCCCGGATAGTGAAGACCGTACGCCAGAGTTCCTTGTCCAAGCCTTAGTTGCGCTCTACGTAGTCTCAGTGACCAATCCTACTCCCTGTCACATGGAACTGCACAGTTTGCAGTTACTGGGTCCTCTTCCCAGTCTCTCATCTATCTCGGGCTTGGACCATGGAAACAATGCATCATGCTAGACTAGGAGGTTTTGGATTTGATTTCATCTCGTCATCAGTGAATTGCAGGAACATGTACACTAATAGATCATGGTGAGATGAAGAACGAGATGAATAAGGAGTGCACATTCTATAAGACTTACTTATAACTGGACAAATGAACGAACCACATCAAGTAGAAATCGAAAGGAACACATGCATGGAACCATCTTACAAGACCAATAACATTGAATACCTTGCATCATCAAGTCATGCAGAGGAGAAGACAAAGCACATCTGAGAGTACATCTATCACTAAGCAAAGCAGTAGCTTGACATTACCACCATAGCCAGCTAATACATGTCAATAGTTTCATGTCAAGTTGTGTCATGAGTTGTCAAGACCACATCACCACTCTAGGCCTTATCTATTGTAACTGAATGTAATGTAAAGTGAAATTCCAATGGACTCACACATGAAGTTGAAGAGTTATGTCAGTTGAAAATTCATAGGAAGTTGAACGGTCATGAAGGTAGTCCAAGAGTCACGAGGATCAAGCATCACCCTTGGCAATATATACCCCTCCTATTGTCTAAGCATGGAATTTTCACCTTGGCTCCTCCCAGAAAACCTTAGGAGTAAGCAGTCATTTCTTTAAGGATAAAGGAGTGGCTCCAACATCCCACTACTGGGACTAGTGATGTATGGTGTATAAATTTGTCTTGGGAATGTTTCTTAATTTAGAATTATATTAAGGCCAACACGTTTTCATGCATGTTTTATAGATGTTTGTAAGACTATTCTTTCAAAATTTGTAATGCATGTTTGTTTCACCTGTACTAATATAGTTTAACTACATCTGATGTTTTAGTACTTACATTGTTGGGAATGTGTTGTAATGGTTATCACCACTGTCTCATCCCTGTGGACTACTCCACGGGATACTAGATAGGCCACCTTTGTGTATTGGTTATCACTGTTGTCACATCCTTATGGACTACTCTGCAGGATGCTTGACAAATCATCCTTTTTTCTAGTTATAATGACTGTCACATCCATGTGGACTACTCTGCTGGGTGGTGTACGTGTTGTCCCTTCTCTTTGGTTTTAACGACCGTCACATCCGTGGGTGGTGTATGTGTTGTCCCCTGCACTTTGGTTTTAACGACTGCCGCATTCACTGTGGACTATTCTGCTGGATTATGGACAAACCTTTCTAGTTTGCATGTGTCTCTTCTCGAGTGGTACTATTACCTATCACTTAGAGGCTCACTTTACTCTCCCCCTTTGTAGTAAGAGAACTGAGACACAAGTTACATTATGCACTCACCAGGCACACTTACCCTGCTTTTTGAATATACCAGCACAACACTCTCGTGTTGATAGCTAGAGCCAAGACATATCTCTAAGTATATCGCAACTGGACCTTTATACCAGATGGGACTCCTACACCAAATGGTGTGAGGTCTGGTTGGAACTTCATACCGGGGATATCCCCTGAATGTTGGTGGGTCCAGCACCATCAACAATGTCAAATTTGTTTTTTTAGTAACAATGAAGAAATCAGTTCCATAATCTTTGAACATTGAAACTCCATAGTGGTTGATTTTTATTTTTTAATGTGGAAAATAAACAATCAAAGAACACCTAGCAGTTATCCAATAGATTTTCAAAAGTTAGAAGCATGTGGCAGTCAAAATGTCAACACTTCGAATCAACTAAACATGATTAAGATATCAAATCACTAGATCCACATATCAAGTAGAAGATCATTCCAAATCCAAGGAAGTTGACTCCAAAAGCTTCAATATTCAATATACCCTGTTGCCTGTTCTAGATTTAGTTTATTTTTAGAAATATTTATTGATTTTATATCCTAAAGCTTAGTTTTATGTTCGTAAAAGTTAGATACAATTTTTTTATTGTATTTTTCTATATATTATTTAATTTCCATTGTAAAAGGGTTGGGTTTGATGCCAAAACCCATAAATTTTTGTAAAGACTTCTACTACAAAATTCTCAATCAAAGGGCTTTTGGCTCTAGTTCATGAGATAATGTGTTTCTTATGTATGTCTTTTACAATTATTTCATAATATATTTCTACATATGTTTAAGGTAATATAGAATAACTAGGCAAGGCTGGGTTGAGTATCAACCCCCCTGACAACCCACTGCAAAATTATCATCTACATGGAGACTGGCTAATTGGACAATTTGTTTAGATTAGTATCTTTGCATCATTAAACTATTTCCTTCTGTCATTGCTTAAATGTATTTATGTGGGCTATAGAGATTCTTCTTCACATATCTGCCATGTTAGATGGTTAGGTATGCAAGGAGGATTCTTGATTATCTAATTTCTCTTATATTTCTCTACCAAACACTTTCAATGCTATGTTATTCTATTATAGCTGAACCCTGGCACTTTTATGAGGCCTCTATAAAAGAGGGATTTATCTGTTAACTAGGGTTTGGAGACCCGAAGCAACCACCTCTATAAAAAATCCTAAATGTGCCTAAATATGCTTAAATATGCCTATTGTAACATTGAGGGAACCCCTTCTCGTTCGAGGGCCATCTTGAACCTAAATATTGGTCAAGTTGGTTTCTAGCACAGTTTCACAGCCAAGAATTTCCTTCGAGAAATAGATACAACATTTGGCGTCGTTTCCAAGGAGCGAAGTAACAAATATATCTATCCCTGGAGAGTGATAGTAGATTATATCTAGTCTTTGTTAGTGAATAAGGATTAGACATATGATACTGGTTGCATTTCTTTCACCTGGTGGCTCCACTTTGTCTATATGATGATTCCATTGGGTAACCACTTTCATTGGTTCCAAATGCTAGTTGTGTTCATTGTTGTGTTTGTTCAAGATCTTATAATGATTACTTTTCGAATCATATATTTGTTCCTCTTGATGGTGATCAAAAGTTTAGATATCTATAGAGGATGAAGCTTTCAAAGTTCACCTGTAAGTATCAGTTTCCTATGGAATTTGAGTTTCATATTGAAAATATTTTTCATATCCTCAAATGCATGCAAGGTGGTCTGTCAATTAATCCAATCCTCACCTGGTTGCATTGGAAGTTTGACTACACCTAACAATGCAAAATTCAATCCAGTAAAATAGTAGAGTGTGTAGTTAGGGATAATTTCAGTGTGTAATTTATGGATCCATTTCAGTGTTTAGTATATGAATTGCTTTACTTTGAGGTGGTTACAGTTTTGGGCATGCTATTTATCAGTATGTGAGTCACAAGTTATAGGTTTACTAATAGATGTAGAATTCTTTAATAGATTGCCATGGGCTCCATAGCCCAATGAATAAAGTAGTACTGCTAAATTATTTTTCTTTTTAAGTAGACCAATTATCAAATTTATGGAAATCCTTAGAGAAAAATATTTTTGTAATACTTTAGCAACAATTTTTCATTTTTCTTTCAGTTACAATTTAGAGTGTCAGTTATTTCAATCTAAGCAATTTTCAACTTTTAGATTTTATTGTGAGTCAGTCTCTAGATTAGTGCAGGAAGTATGGTTTCAAATTTGCGGGTCATAGGTTGCAAGTGATGGATAAAAGGTTTGGTATGACTCCATGCCAAATGGATTCAGGTAAATTGGTCTATTATTCCTCTGCATCCCGCAAGGGGAAGTAGTCCCTAGTTGGAGCCGATGTTGTAACTTTTTTTACCCCTTTCAAAGTTACAAAAATTTTCAAAATTTGCTAATTAATATCCTAGCCAGATTCATGGGCACATGAAAATATCTGTGACAAAATTGTTTTTATAAGCTTCTAAGTTATTTAATTATAATTATAATTTTTTAATAAATTTAATTTATTAATAAAATATTATATTATATTTTTATAAAATCATTTATTTAAAATATTAATTTTATGCACTAAAAAGAATTGGGCTGGGATCCTAATATCCAAGTCTAGATCATGCTCACATACGCCATCAAAGATCCACTACTCATCAAGTATCAAATTCCACCAACTATTGTCATAATCGAAAGCCAACAAAGGAACCCACAAGCACTAGTCGAAATCTAATGGAGCAACCACAAAGGGGCATATACACTCAAGGCTTTGAATTGCACTAAAGGAAAGGGGAATTATTAAGAATACATTATCTTTTAGCTTCCACATATGGGATTATTCCCATTCATAGAAAACTAAATGCAACATTCATATAAGTGTTAAGTCATCAAAATGTCCAGTATCCAAAGGCTATAAACACCCAAACACGTTGAGAGTGCAGGGATAAAGGAAAATAAATGCCCATCTCTACGATTCCACTAAGGTAATTGTTGTCAAATATAATTATATCTTTCAAGTGAAGAGAACACTAGGTGCAAGCTAAATTCCAAGTGTCGATCTCAAACAAATATTTATCTAAAAGCACGAAAGCAAATCGATGTTGATGTAGGAAATTAAGGTTAATCTCTTACAATTTGAAAATTTTAGTGCCAAATATTGAGAAGTTGTTATAGTCAATATACTCTTGTCACACGGGGCACCGAGAAGAAATGAACAACATCCAATTACCAACAAATTTACAAGAATGGAAAAGGTGTCATTAAGCAGCTAGAAAACTAAAGGAAGAGATTTGGGTTTTCTCCAAGTTCCGATAGGTGGTAAAATTTCATAGATATAAACTTTTTGCAACTTTGAACAATAGATGTTGGTGTTCAAAAATTAATGGTTGAGATTTAATTTTGGACCCCGTGGTTGTTCTAAATTTTAAAGAGAAGGGAGCCTCCGCAATTTGTGGTTTTGTAAAACCACTCTAGGAATGTGGAAACTTGGAAAACATTTCAGCACCCCCTAGTAAAAAACAATTTATGAGAAGTAATCTCCCCTCCCGCGACACAATTCTTCTTTACCTTACAACAATTATGCAGGGGCGTCTTGCTCAAATTCGTTTAATGGAAAATCCAAATTTTATTCCACCAATATCCGAGCTAAGCCCTAATGTTTTGTTGAAACTAATGCTAGAGGAGGATCTTGGCATATATGTACATTGATAATAGTAGTTTGGAGCAATGTATTCATGGGGATATAAGGCAATGGAGATGTTTCCACTTACTGCAAAATGTGTTTCCAACTGTCCAAAGTGTAAATGAGCAGAGAAGCTTGCAATGATATTCCAAGCCACAGGAGGACTCAAAGCCTACATCAAACCCCCTTCATTAGAGAGTGCTCTGAACAAGATTTCCAACAATATGTGGAATTCCAATAATGGACTCCTAGATCATCAGAGGTAATATATCGGAGATCGCATATCGTTGATCCAGGTGGATATTGGTGGCCACCTGCCAAGTCCACCTGGACCCCCACCATTGTCTTTCTCAGCATTTTCAGTTTCCTTAATTGTAGCACAACTTACTATTTTTAGCAGTTTTTCGGGTCCCGAACTTCCGGAGCTGTTTTGAGGCCCTAAACGACTTTTTTTGGGAATCCAGGGGCAACACGGGTCCATGGAACATGGACATTCCATGGACCGGTGTTGTCGTTCCAACAATGATAGTGCTCGAATAGATCTTTCTAATGAGCTATTGTACGCGTCAAACGGAGATCATATGCTAAAGTTACGACCCCGGGAAGTTGATGTACCAACTTACCCCCAAACGGGGCCCACAGTTTGGCGTTTCATCTCCTAGGGTTAGGTTTAGGAATGTTAAGGGTTTTTCATTGTTTCTCAACAATAAATAGGCCTTCGAGCCTCATTGTAAGTCAGTTCAGAGGCATGTAGCCCACACATCTCTTCTCAGAGATAGCTACCATCGCCCTAGCTAGTATTATTTCCATTTCTGATTGTAAGCATATTTCAGTATTTTCCATTAATGAAATGAAGTATTATTTCCGCTGCATATTTGTGTATATGGTTATCTCTGTAATTGGTTGCGTTCCTGTTTAAATCCGGATCAGTGGTATCAGAGCGGTCTGCTTTTTCTCTGTTTTTCTTTGCATGTCCCCAACAAGGTCGGGATATAAGGAGTTAGGGCTTGAACTGGTTGAACCTTTGCACGACCAGCCTCGCAAATCCCGAAGGCCTATCATGGCGGACGAGAACAAAGACGAGGGGGCAGGAGATCCCATCAAAATCTTGCTCGAAGAAGCCCTCGAGTGACAACGGAACGCAATGATGGACAGCTTTGCCCAGATCCTTCAGCGGCTACCCGTAAGCAACGCATCGGCTTCCAGCAGCTACTCTGGAAACGCCACACCCTTTAAGGTACAAGTTAATTTTGAAATCCCCATATTCGAGGGTCAGATAGACGCCGATGCGGTAGATAAATGGTTAAATCTGCTAGAGGGTTATTTTTCTGCTCATGAATTTTCGAGTCGGGAAAAGATTGTTTTTGCTCTTCTCAAAGCAGCCCCCCACGTCAAGGACTGGTGGGAAACCTACTGCGAGCAGAAGGATGA
>APFE030692957.1:30023-52249 GCA_000404065.3 Pinus taeda | reverse complement strand
ATTTCAGTATTTTCCATTAATGAAATGAAGTATTATTTCCGCTGCATATTTGTGTATATGGTTATCTCTGTAATTTGTTGCGTTCCAGTTTAAATCCGGATCAATCGTAGGCCCAGATATATCAGAGATCACAACATCATAGCATCATCCATATTAGCTATCACAACATCATAGCATCGGGAATATCAATGATTGGAGAATCAAAACTTTTGAACATGAGAACCTTTTAAAAAGTTGTGATATGGGTGAAGTGTCGATAGTGTTAAAAACCGTCGGGAATGTCGATAAAGGATTAACAAAGCATTTGATCACAAAACCAAAGGTGGGCAAGCCCTTTTCTCTCTCCTATAATAGGACACGTGGTGGCATATGATTGGTCCTTATAAGCTACTGTGGCATCTGACGTCAGTATGACATGGCATTATGGAAGGACATGTGGCAGGTAGTTTTGCAATCTTGAGGGGGCTTAAGGGGGAAAATATGGGTGAGACGTGTTACCACTCATGAGGTACCACGTGGAGCAATGACATCATATCATAGGTCGACATATTGGAGGTTGATGATGTCAGCACTTTGTAACACTTGATATTTGAAAATGTTTCCAATATGGGGGCTCCAATATTAGGTTGGCATCATGGTCGCAAAAACTCAAAGAACCAAGGGTGCTAAGCACTTAACAAAGTAAATATAGCCCCTGGCAGGACTAAAAATGCTCTAGCAACTCAAGGTTGAGTGGCAAGTCATGGCCCTTGGTCCTATAGTGAGAAATGTGGGAAGGGCTAAGCAAAAGGAGCTCGTCATATCAGAGGTCTGCAATCAAAAGATTAGAATACTACACCACTGTGAAGATTGTGATATGAAATTGCTCTGATAGGAAAGTACAAGGCTTTAAAAAATGTATAGGTTGGCAGCAACAATATTGAATAAAAGCACAAAGGAGTTAGTAATTGAAAAGGTCTAATCCCGTGGAAGACTCTGTAACAAGAAACCAAGGACAACATTAGCAGTAGAAATGAATTTGACAGCTTTGCGTACACGAATGGTTGTGGTAAATAAGAACATGTCGGGCACCTTGTGGACGATCAAGATATGATCAAGATCTGTGGAATGATAAATAAGCATGGGACTCTCAGAGGAGTGTGCAAGTCACCTGAGAATTAATTTCTCAGCATGGAGCTCCACACAGTCAGACAATGAAGGGTTGTCAAGTTGATCTCCATTTCTACACTGTGACAAGCAACTGACAGTTAATCGCTCCCAGCTCCAGAGAGTGGGGAATTCATGCAGTTAAGGCGAAAGTGACTGGTGAACCAGCAGAACAACTAAAGAGGAACATCATGGAAAATACATGGCCTGATCGGAGGCCATCACAAGAATGGCAGGGAGATATTTTCCTCAACCATCATTCAGTTTTCTTTATGTCTATTATTATGTAATTTTTGCATTTTCAAGAATGGAATCAAATCTGATTGTAATCATTTTAGGCAGCAGAACCTTCGCATGTTGAGACATCTAATTGATTAGACAACTGGAGATCAGCTGATATAACTTTTAACTAATGTTCAAATCTCCCCCTCTCCTTATAAATAAAGGGAAGAAACACTTAAGATAGGTTCCCAAATCCTGCATTCTAGAGGCCAAAATTATGCTTTTGCAAGTTCTAAGCTCTGTTTGTAGAGAAAGTGGTTCCACTTTGGTTCAATTTGCTTGCTCATGAGGTGCTCGAGCACATACAATTGTTAAATGTGATGGAATGGTGATTTGGACTCCATATTCAAAGATTAATGAAGCATTCCACTTTGGTTCAATTTTCTTGTTCATGAGGTGCTCAGGCACATACAATTGTTAAATGTGATGGAATGGTGATTTGGACTCCATCTTCAAAGATTAGTGAAGCAGTTTTGTTGATTCCAATCAAAGAAATGGGTAGTATGTTTTCCCCTTTGTATATCATTTCATGTATGTCTTTCCTCTTCTGAAATTGTGTAATGAAGATGTCAAATTCACTCTCTCATGGTTGTATGTATGCTGCTAAGAAGTGAGAAGTACTTGTGTAAACACAGATTTACTTGTGTTATTTGATAGCTCACAGTACATGTATGTAAGCACAGATTTACTTATGCTAATTGGTGACAAATGTATTCATGAGGCATAGAGCTCGAGACCTTAATTCACACCACTTTTTCTATATTTTCAACTCCTCACTCTTCCATATTTCTGCTGGAGATTGTTTCTTAGGATTTTGTGTTATGTCCATCCCTCTACATCGATTTCCATCCTTTCCTTCATCCTGTTCATCTATACTACAATAACAATGATAAATTGTATATTGTTGTGTGCCTTTGATATTAGCCATATCTACCAGTGTGTATTTCGATCTATGTGTTTGCTCAAGTTTACCTTGGAGAAGTAATATTGAACCAAGCTCTGAATTATATTTTTCAAATTATGTGACATATGGAGTGCAGCAGAAAGCCTTTAGATAATCTTCAAAACCACTCCTATCAGATTCTCTAGGCACTAACCCTTTTCTTTCAACCCAGGGGATGTCTTTGGCAGGTGTCTATATCTTCTGAAGGACTTGTGTGATAGGATATAGAAAAATCTACAACATATTTTTGGCATCGTTGTCAGGGAATGAATTAGAATATTTTTTCCCTGGGTACGAAATATTTACATTCCCTTTGTTAGGTGAGCAAGGGAAGTGTGGGTTGAAGATCTCTCACATTGGCAACTCCACTATTTGAATCTTATTGTAAACATTTGTGTGAATACATTATTTGAATCTTATTGTAAACACCCTAGTGACTCCCTATCTATATCCTCATTTGGTCATCCCAGATTTTAAGAGGCCTCATACTTATCCTAATGCTAAACAACATAAAACTCCCCCTACATTTGAACTTGAGATCACTCACCTAAATGGGTTTTCAAAATGGCCCTTCCTGCATTCTTGGCCAACAAATTTTCCCCACTAGACTTTTCTTTTGTTATTGGTTATCCCCATCATGTCCCTTCAGTTCATGAATGGTATACCTATTTTCCTAGATTCAGTGGAAACATAGATAGAAGGTCAAACCAACACCTCAAGGATTTTCATGAATACATGGAACAACAGGGTATTGTTTTTGAAGATGTGAAAATGAAATTGGTCATGTATTCTTTAGATGAAGCTTCTATAGTTTGGTACATAACAATACATCATGGCAACATATCTTTCTTAAAGAGCTTTCACATAGCATTTAATATCTTTTGCAAAATATTATATCCACCGGGTGCTCTGTTTGAAGATTATTGTGCACATTTTAATGTTGAAAACATTTATTATGTTAATGATCCTTCTAAAGATGTTTGTGGGACTCAACTCCAAGAAAACATATACTTGCATCAAGAAGCATCACCCAACGATCAAGAAAGGGAAGAAGGAGACATTATCAAGCTGCAAATAAACCCTCAAAGATCTTATTCTATCGAATTTGATGATTCTCCTTCTTATGACTCATATGACTCTGATGGGATGTTGAGAAATGCAGGAATACTATAGTCCTATTCATGGGAAGTTGTACAAAAAGAGGAGGCCCACCAAGAGATTAATAAAGAGGCTCCAATTTATGATCTACATCCTTCAAATGGAGAACAAGTTCAAGAATCTGATATTAAAATCGATAAAGATTCTCTGTACTATGATTTGGATGATTCAGAGGAGGATGAGATTGTTGCAGAATTTTAAAGAGATATGCTTACAAACAAGTGGGGAGAATATTACCCACAACAACTCCTTCAAGAAGAGCCCATAGTTGAAGAGCCAATCAATGTCAGTGGCTACCTATTGCAAAAATATTCCTGCTGAGAAACAATTCAAGAGAGGGAGACAACCATAAACTTCTCTCATCAATTCTATGATCTAGTAGATGACTATATGACATATTTCTTTAGTCAGCAACTGATCTAAATTATGGTGTATGTATTAAATGTTTTACCAGAAGATTTAAAATGGTGCATGCCTGTGTCAGTTGTTGACGTTCAAGAACACAATGGCATAATCTTTAGTAATTAGATGCAGGGATGGTATCATTGGAAGGTTGACCTCACTTGGGTGAATTTAGCCCTATGCATAAGTAGGAGTTGTATATAAATAAGCTCATTATGTGAGTGTTTAATATCCATTTTTTAGAGTTTGTAGTTCTCCATTTCAGTTTTATGAGGAAAGGACTCCCAGAAAATAAAGTTCCATGCAAATTTTCTAGTTTTATAGGTTCAACATAATTTTGACTCCATGCCCAATGGTGAAGGCTACTAGTCTGTAGGTTCTCAACACCTTGCACTGTCCCCAATTGGAGCCAATGTTGTCACTTACTGCAAAATGTGTTTCAAGTTGTCTAAAGTGTAAATGAGCATAGAAGATTGTAGTCATCTTGTAAGCCATAGGAGGACTCAAGGCCTACATCAGACCCTCTCCATTGGATAGTGCTCTGAACAAGCTCTCCAACAATATGTGGAAGTCCAAGATTGGACTCTTGGATCAAAAGATATGGTCTGCTAAAATTCAAGGATTGAAGCCTACGGAAGGAATATAAGAGGTCTAATATATCAGAGATCGCATATCATAGGTCCAGAGATATCAGTGATCGCAACATTAGAGCATCAACCATATCGGTGTTGGAAAAATTAGATCATCAGCCATATCAACGATCACAACATGAGAGCATCGGGCATATCAGTGATCAGAGAATCAGAACTTCTAAACAAGAGAACCCTTTAAAAATTTGTGATATGGGTGAAGGGTTGATAGTGTAAACCATCGAGAATGCCGATAAAGGATTAACAAAGGATTTGATCGAAAAACCAAAGGTGGGCATACCATTTTATCTCTCCTCTAGTAGGACACGTGGTGGCATATGATTGGTCCTGATAAGCTACAGTGGCATCTGACGTCAATATGATGTGGCGGTATGGAAGGACACGTGGCAGGAAGTTTTGGCATTTTGAGGGGGCCTAAGGGGACAAATCTGGGTGACATGTGTCACCAGTCATGAGGTTCTACATGGAGCGATGACATCATATCGAATATTGACGTATCGGAGGTTGAGGATGTAGGAAAATTGTAACACTTGATACTTGAAAAAGTTCCGATAAAGGGGTTCCAATATTGGGTTGGCACCACAGTTGCAAAAACTCAAAGAACCGAGGATGCTAAGAACTTAATAAAGGAAAAATAGTCCCCGGCAGGAAAAAAAACTCTCTAGCAACTCAAGGCTAAGCAGCAGGTCATGACCCTCGACCCTATGGTGAGAAATGCAGGAAGGGCTAAGAGGAAGGAACTCGTCATATCGGAGGTCAGAAATCAAAAGATTATAATACTGCACCACTGTGAAGATTTCAATATGGAATGAGTCTGATAAGGAAGTACAGGGTTTTAAATAATGTATGGGATGGTAGAAACGATATGGAATAAAGGCATAGAGGAGTTGGTAATTGAAAAGGGCTAATCCCATGGAAGACTCTATAACAATAAACTAAGGACAACATTGACAACATAAATGAATTTGACTACTTTGCGTACATGAATGGTCATTGTAAATAAGAACAAATCCGGCACCTTATGGATGGTCAAGTCCTTTGGAACGATACATAAGCATGGGACTCTTAGAGGAGTGTGTAGGTCGCCTAAGAATTAATTTCTCAGCATGGATCTCCACACAGTCAAACAATGAATGACTGTCAGGTTTATCTTCGTTTCTGCATTGTGACAAGCAACCGAAAGTTGATCGCTCCCAACTCTAGAGAGTGGGGAATTCAAGAGGTTAAGGGGAAAGTGACAGGTGAACTGGCCGAACAAATAGAGAGGAACATCATGCCAAAGACATGGTTTGATCGAAGGCCATCACGGGAATGGTAGGGATATTTTCTCTTGAACCATCATTCAATTCTCTTTATGTCTATTATTATGTAATTTTTTCATTTTCAAGAATGTAATAAAATCTGATTGTAATCATTTTGGGCAACATAACCTTCGCACGCCAAGACAGCTAGTTGATTAGATAGTTGGAGCTCGGCTGAGATATTTTTTAACCATTGTTCAAAGCTCCCCCTGTCCTTATAAATAGAGAGAAGAAACACTTAAGATATGTTCACAAATTCTGCATTCTAAAGGCCCAAATTCTACTTTTGTAAGTTTTGAGCTCTGTTTGTAGAGAAAGTGGTTCCACTTTGGTTCAATTTTCTCTTTCATGAGGTGCTCGGGCATATACAATTGTTAAATATGATGGATTGGTGTTTTGGACTCCATGTTCAAATATTAATGAAGCAGTGTTGTTTATTCTAATCAGAGCAATGCACAATATTTTTTCCCCTTTGTATATCATTTCATGTATGTCTTTCCTCTTTTGAAATTGTGTAATGAAGTTGCTAGTTTCACTCTCTCATGGTTGTATTTATGTTTCTAAGTAGTGAGAAGTACCTGTGGAAACACATATTTACTTGTGTTATTTGATAGCCTACATTACTTGTATGTAAGCACATATTTACTTATGCTAATTAGTGACAATGTATTCATGATGCATAGAGCTTGAGACCTTGATTCGCACTCCACTTTTTCTACATTTTCACCTCATCACTCTTCCATATTTCTATTGGATATTTTTGCTTAGGATTATGTGTTATGTCTAGCCCTCTGCATCGATTTTTCTCCTTCCCTTCCTCCTGTTCATCCATACTACAATAACAATGTTAAATTGTGTATTGTTGTGTGTCAGCCATCAGAACCAATGCATTTCTCTTTGAGATTAGCCATATCTACCAGTGTGTATTTCGATCTATGTGTTTGCTTGAGTTTACCTTGGTAAGGGATATTGAACCAAGCTCTGAATTATCATTTTTCGAATTACGTGACATATGGAGTGCTGAAGAAATCCTTTAGATAATATTCAAAAGAACTCCTCTCGGATGCCCTAGGAACTAACCCTTTTCTTTCAACTTAGGGTTTGTCTCTAGGAGGCTTCTATATCTTCTTAAGAACTTGTGTGATAGGAGATAGAAAAAGATACAATGGGAGATGAATCTAGTTGTGTTAAATCTTGGGCTTCAGAATTGATTTCTGAATTAGCATAGTTTAAAAAAAAAATATAGATGTAGTTCCAAATAAAGCATTTGATTCCTCAAAATTTAATTTGTTGAATGATTTTATTGAAATGGAATGGCTTGCAGCATTTTCTACGGAAAAGGTTGATGGTTCTACTCATCATTTTGGGTAAAAAAGACAAATTGGTTGGAACGAGGGTATTCTAGATGGAAGAAAACAATATTATTTTTCCTTTGACTAATAGGAACATTCCTTTAGAAGAAACCCCTAGAACCTCTAAACAAGATGTAAATACCATAGTTGTAGCAAAGAAGTTATCTACCATTCGATCAAAGAGTTATACCAATGAAGTTGATAATGCCAATCTTCATGAGGTTTTATATCGAGTTTTTCTATTCCCATCTAGCAAT
Source organism: Pinus taeda (assembly GCA_000404065.3). Taxonomy (NCBI): domain Eukaryota; kingdom Viridiplantae; phylum Streptophyta; class Pinopsida; order Pinales; family Pinaceae; genus Pinus; species Pinus taeda. Next base: position 44,758 of record APFE030692957.1, on the reverse strand, counting down.
CAGTGACCAGATCCAAATTTTCATGGATTCAATCAGTGATTGTAGGCAACATTTAAACATTCAAAGAAACATATGAGCATCTCCAGGCAGTCAGTTAATAGGTGTCAAATTTATTTTTTCAACAACAATGAAGAAATAAATTCCATAATCTTTAGATGTCGAAACTCAACAGTAGTTGAGTTTCATTTTTAAAGGCAGAAAATAAATAATCAAAGAACATCTGGCAACAATCCAACAAATTTTCAACAATTAGAAGAATGTGGCAGTCAAAAGGTCTACACCTAGAATCAACTAAACATGATTAAGATATCAAATCACTAGATCCACGTATCAAGCAGAAGATCATTCCAAATCCAAGGAGGTTGACTCTAGAAGCTCCAATATTCGAGATACCTTGTCGCTTATTCCAGATTTAGTTTATTTTTAGAAATGTTTATTGATTTTAATTCCTAGAGCTTAGTTTTATGTTCCTAAAAATAGAAACAATTTTTTTATTGCATTTTTCTATATATTCTTTAATTTTCATTATAAAAGGGTTGGCTTTTGATGCCACAACCTAGACTTTTTGTAAAGACTTCTATTATAGAATTCTTAATCAAGGGCTTCTGGCTCCAGTTCATGACATAGTTTTCTTCTTATGTATGTCTTTTCCTGCGATTTCATAATATGTTTATGCATATGTTTAAGGTAATTAGAAGCACTGGGAAAGGTTGGGTTGAGTATCAACCCCTCTAACAACCCACTGAAAAGTCATCATCTACACTGAGATTGGCTAATTGGACAATTTGTTTGGATTAGTATCTCTACATCATTAAATTATTTCCTTTTATAGAGGTACCTCTACACGCATCTGCCATGTTAGATGATTAGGTATTTACAGAGGATACTTGACAATCTATTTCTCTTCTATTCATCTACCAAACTTGCACTTTGATGAGGCTTTTGCAACAGAGGGCTTTATTTGTTAACAAGGAATTGGAGACTTGAAGCAACCACCTATACAACAAATCCTATATTTGGCCATTGTGTTTCATAGGCTACTATCCAGTGACAGTGAATAGAAAGAAAGCCTCACAATATTGAGGGATTTCCCTTTGGTTTTAGGGCCAGCTTGAACTTAATGATTGGTCGAGTTGGTTTCCCGGCATAGTTTCACAACTAAGAATTACCTTCAAGGAACAAATACAAACGTATTAACATTATACCCCTTTCCCCATCCCCCTATGTAAGGGACCTAGAGCTCCATCATTTTTGGCATCATTGTGCACAACAATAGTAGTGTCAAGAATAACATTGTCGGTATCAAAGATGGAATAACTACTCAACAAATTAGTCCTTTTACTACATTAAAATTATTTTTCATATAATAAGATTTATGTCCCATCATAGCTCCCCCAACCAATGGAAAATTAGAAATAAGATTTTTAGAAAATTAGAAAATTATTTTTGAATTATAGGAAAATAGGAATATTCAGCTATTTTTTTCAAAATTTTGGCTAAAATTGCCAGAACCCTCCAAAACAATTGAAAATTAGAAATAAGATTTTTAGAAAATTAGAAATAAGATTTTCAGAAAATTAGAAATAAGATTTTCAGAAAATTAGAAAATTATTTTCAAAATTTACAGAAAAATAGGAATATTGAGTTATTTTTTCAAAATTTTAGTTAAAATTTTAAAAACACGACAAAATAATAATAATTCAGTACACTTTGACTCGGTTGTGCCATATAACCCCTCGGGAGGCATGGAGTACTGAATTTTCTTTTATTTTTATATATAAACCTAAAAAGTGTGAAGTTTATTAAATTAATAGTATTAAAATGTGATGGTTGGTATGAGAGTAAAACATGCAATTGGTGGAAGGAAAATTTCAAGTACCCCACCATCCCACCAATCAGATGACCCCAATAAGGACAACGAGCGTTACGATGGGTAGACAAGGGTGTCAAGTTGTTGTCGTTTCTATCATTAGGCTTGTCGGGCAACTAGGGAAATCTCATGTGGCTTATATGTGAGGGAGAACCTCCCTCGACCAATCCGATTTTCATAGCTTCATCCGTTGTTGCTGCAGAAGGATGCCTTTTTGCATCGGACAAAATATCAATTTCTCTCTCATTACTTCACCACATAGGCACTCAATTTCCCTCTTTCTAGCTAAGCTCATTAATTAACATCATGCTTCTTGCGGGAATTGCCTATTACTTTTCCATGAAATGCTTGGAATACCATGGATTCATATATTGTGCCCATGATAGGAGAAAGTGTTGGACATGTTTGTTGCATGCCTTGATGGACCTGATTTGATTCAATGGGAGGATTTAGATCCATTATACATTCCCTCGTAATAAAATTGTACATTTATGATTTGAGTGCTTCCAACAATTTGCAAGGTTTATTCATATGGTTTTTGCCACGGATTCCACTCATGCTCTACCTTTCTAAAATAACAATGCTTTTTCAAGGTTAGTCTCCTGACCACTACCTAGAACTGGATAGAACTTTTCAGAATGATAAAATGCATCAAGACAAAGATATATATACAAAACATAGTCAAGAACTTGACCTAACTAGGTCCAACCATGACAATCCTTTCGTCAAACACATTGAGAACATGTAATCTATAGGTTATAAATGCAAATCTGAACATAGGGGTCTCATACTTATTTGAGAATCACCAGGAAGGTATGATGCCTTCACTCAATAGTTGCTTTATCATCTATTAGGTCATGCATTTATTAGCCATTCACTTACTAAACAAAACATGATGCGAGCCATAACTAAAGTTTATCATAAAACCATGCTTATAACTAGCATATAACCAGAATAATAACCATGATAGAACAACCATTAAAGCCACATAAAAACAAGCAAATTACTCATGAAATACAATGGAAAAAGAGCTCTTATTAACATATGCAGAATCCAACCAAGTCAGGGACTTCCATGTACCACCTGGCCATAGATTGGGCTAAACCAAATCTTTCTTTCAACCAATCACCCCCATGCCATATTCCAAGCATGAATATGGGACTCACAACAAAAACAACCAGGGCTTCCTCATGCATTACCGCATATCCCACCATTACAAGTCAAGGGATTTTTAGGCCCTAAACCCTCATCTATACAACCATCTTTACCGTAATCCCAGTATTACTGGTTAAGCGGTTCCTATGCCAAACAATAAACATACACTACCAGGCTTCACCACAATCCCACCATTACCATTTAAGGAATTATTAGGCCTAAACAAGCTTGGATGCCTCCACATTCATTCACCAATACATTGAGGAATTATCTCGTCTCTACCCTCAATATTTACCATGTAACCCACCATTACTGTTCAAGGGATTCCTAGACCCTTGGGAATTTTCCTAAGACCACCTCACTTGGTTCCAAAACCATACGGCAATCCAAAGCTAAACCAAATGAAAGAACCCCATCACACCATGGTTATACAAAAATGGAAAGGCAAGGTTGAAACCACTATCACACATGGAAAAACCCATGCCAATGATAGAAAGAGAACCAAACACATACATGCATGTACCATGCATGACAAAACTAGCAAGGAAATCATGCAAAAAACTCAATACCTACAAGTAATCCCATTGTAGTCGCTTGATCCAACCCTTCCTTGCTTGATATTTTCTTCCCTCTTCTTTCTTATCCTTCCTTTACCTTCCTTGCTCCAATGCTAGAGTGCTCCAAGAATGCTCTAAGTGTGCATGAGTATGAGAGAATAGAGAATAGAGAGAGAGCACCAAAACTGAACTGAAAAAAGGTTAAACTGACAAAAGTTGTGAATTGATCCTCATAAGCCTCTTATCATTGAGGCCTTTATTTTATTCAATTTCCTCTATTTTTCCTTCATTTTCCTCCTCACATGAAACTCATGACCTTTCCCTTTCCTTTTCTCCTATTTTCCTTTATTTTCATAAATAAAATGCCAATTAATGCCTCTTTTCCTTTTCAAATCATTTTTCATTACCTTTGCCAATTTCCTTAGCCATAATAAACCAAATGAACACCTACTAGGATTTTTTGCCCAACATTCAGCTTGGAATACATGTCCCATGACCTTGGTCTTATTTTTCCTTTATTAAATTTATTACATGAACTTTTAGCTCAGGGTTGTTACATACCCCTCCCCCTTAGGGGAACACCATCCTCGGTGTTCATTGACACCTACAACCAACAAAAACTATCGAAAACCAAAACATACTGCTTATGGAGCTTTGTAGCTTAGCTTGATCAGTTTTGACAATGAACAACCTATTAAAAAGAAAACCAACATGACAACCATACCACTTATTGGAGATTTATAACATAATTCATTGTGGTATTTATAATGACAACCATACATAAATACATATACATATACCAAAACTCCTTTGCGACAATTGGCAAACAATGAATGATACATAGCGTGCATCTAATCATCCGTCTCCCGTGTACCTTCATCGGGCCCAAAGTGCTTCCACTTCACTTTAACTTGCTTGATCGCTCAGTTCCAGAGCATGAGTTATTTTCACTACAAAATGCACTGAGTTTCTATCTAGAACTATCCTTCTAGCTCCACCTACAATACAAACCAACTAATAACATGATCAACATCTTTTACATATCTCTTAAGCAATAAAACATGGAAAAAACCATGGAATTCCATTATTAGAGACAATGCAAGTTTGTAGGCCACTAGTCCAATCCTCTCAAGGATCTTAAAAGGCCCGCAATACCAAGGTGAAAACTTCACACATGACCCAATCCTCAAGGAGCTCTTCCTAAGCTTGATGCATACGTATACATGATCCCTAACCTGAAACTCCTTAAATTTCCTTTGTTAATCTAATAATTTTTTTTTCTATCATGTGATGCCCTTAGATTCTTCTTTATAACCTACATTTCCTTTTCCATTTTTTCCAATATGTCTGGTTGAATCAACTTCCTTTTCCCTGGATTACTCCAGTTGATGGGAGCATTACAACTCTGCTCATAAAGTGCCTCAAACGGACTCATCCTCAATGACTCCTAATACCCATTGTTGTAATAAAACTCAGTTAGTGGAAGATACTCTTCCCACTTCCATTATTGATGCATAACATACATTCTCAACATGTCCTCCAAAATTTTGTTGACCCTCTATGTCTGTCCATTTGTCTGTGTATGATAAGTTGTGTTGAATGCCAAATTTGTACCCAAAGTTGCAAATAACTCCTTCCAAAACCTGGAAGTGAACTTGGCATCTTTGTCTGACGCAATATTCTTAAGAATACCATGCAATCTCACCATCTCCCTGATGAAGACCCGTTCTACCTCACTAGCTGAATAAGTACGCTTAACTGGAAAAAATTGAGTTGCTTTAGTCAACCTGTCAACCACAACCATGATAGAATCATGTTTTTTAGATGTCCTCAGTAAGCATGTAATGAAATCCATGGAAATTACCTCCTATTTCCACTTTGGAATCAAAATTAGCTATAGTAGACCATCTAGATGCTTGCATTCTACTTTTACCTATTTAAAATCCAAACATGTAGCCACAAACTCTATCACTTCCTTCTTCAAGTTCGGTCAATAGTAGAATTTATTCACAATTGTCAAAGTGTTTTGATATCTCGGATGACCTCAATATGGCTTAACATGAAATTCCCACTAGATAAGCTTCTTGGGTTCATTGTTTTCTGGCATATAGATCTTGTCTCTAAATCTCACCAAACCATCTATTGTGAGATGATAGTCCACATCCTAATCACCTGTACCCTACTACTATAACATGTGCCTAAGATCCCTATACACGTCATCTTGACGTCTTATTTGCAAGATTTGATCCTGTAAGTATGTCCCACATGAACTCAGTGGCTATGTGATTTACCTGTACTCTTCTGCTAAGAGCATCTACAACCCTGTTCTATTTTAGTTTAATGTACCTAATGTCGAAGTCAAACTCACTAGTAGTGGCCAACCACCTAACTTACTTGGAATTCAGATTAGACTGGTCAAATAAATATCTCAACCCACTGTGATCACTCATCAATGCAAACCTCTTATCCAGAAGATAGTGCCTCCACATCTTTAATGCATGGATGATCGTTGCCAACTCAAGATCATGCATCACATAGTTTTTCTCATACTCATTCATTTTCCTTGACTCGTAGCATACCACTTATCCCTCCTGCATCATGACTCCACCAATTCCTCTCTTGAAAACATATGTACACACCACAAACTCTCTATCCAGATCTGCAATTTGGAGAACTAGAGAATTTGTCAACAATTGCTTCAACTAATCAAAACTTGTTGCACATTCCTCTATCCATTCAAATTTCTTTCCTTCCTTCTACAACGATGTAATAGGATATTTAATCTATGAGAAGTTCCTGATAAACCTCGTGTAATAACCTGCTAATCTTAGGAATGATTTTACCTCATCAACGTTTCTAAGAGTTTCCCATTCCATGATAGCTCTTATCTTTTCCAGATCAATTGTTATGCCTTTCTTGGAAACAACATGTCCTGAGGAATGTACCTATGTTTGAAAGAAACTACATTTTCTAAGATTGGAATACAACTAATGCTCTTTTATCAATCTCATTATTACTACTAAGTGTTCGACATGCTCTTCCTCATTCTTAGAATATATAAATATATCATCAATGAATACAATAACAAACTTGCCCAAATAAGGACGTAACACACTATTCATCAAACACATGAAAGCAGTTGGAGCATTGGTCAAACCAAAAGGAACTACAACAAACTCATGATTCCCATACCTGGTCTGCAAATAATTCTTGTAAATGTCCTCTTCTTTGATGTGTACCTGATGATATCCTGATCTCAAATAAATCTTCGAGAACATTGTTGCTCCATTCAACTGATCAAACAAATCATCGTTCCTCGACAACATATACGTGTTCTTTATGGTTACCTTGTTCAGTTTCCTGTAATCAATGTACAATCTAAGGGTACCATCCTTCTTCTTCACAAACAATATTGGTGCACCCCAAGGTGACACACTTGGCCTTATGTATCCCTTGTCAAGCATTTCCTTCAACTGCAACTTCAATTCCACTAACTCTAGAGTGCTCATCCTGTAAGGTGCCTATGATGCTGGTGCTGCCCCTGGTACCAAATTAATAGAAAATTCCACTTTTGTGTGAGGTGGAAAAATTGAAATATCTACTGGAAACACATCCTAAAACTGCTACAAGACCAGATACTTCTTAAATACTTACACATCCTCAACATCCTTACCTTTATCACTGGAAATATGCACTACATATAACACACACCCTTTCCTACAATTGTGCTTTTCCTGCATAGTTGTTACCATTCTAGCTGATGTAGCCTTGTTATTGCCCTACAAGATTCTCTGATGTAGCCTTCTTCTTACCTAGCAAGATTCTTTGTTCTCCATTCTCATAACAATCTACTTTGGTCTTATGAAATTACAATCAATCCATACCAAGAAGCATATTGTACAATCCCAATGGAAACACATTCATATGCGCCAATGTAGGCATATCATTCAACTCAAATGCACAAGCTCTTACCTAATGATGAACTGTTTTCTTTGTACCTATATCCAACTGTACTAACCAAGAATATGCATGCACATTTTTTTTCAAACCAAATTTATCCACTAGGTCAAAGTTAACGTAGCTATAATTAGAACTAGGGTCAATCAAAATAGAAACAAAGTGATCACAAATATTATTGTCCATCTCGATCATAGATGCCTGGTGATCCGCCTTCCTATTATCCAATGTTGCATAGATTTGAGGAATGCTCTACCCAACATCCCCAATAGCCTGTGCTTCCTATGCATTGTAGATCTAAGGCCTACCACCATAATATGACAAACAAACTTCTTGAGATGCTTCTTGCCACATATCCAACACTGCAACTATCCCTTACCATCACCTCTATTTTGTTGCCCTCCGGGCTGTGATCCATGTCCATTTCCAACTACATTAAACTTCTTACAAGGTGTTATCACCCTAAAGTTTTTGTTTCTAAACTTTGGAAAGTTTGCCTTGTTTATAGTCATAGTCTTATAATAAGTTTTGCATCATCTCATCCCAATAGTGTCATTCTCTTTTCCAAATAAAGTTTGACATCCTCATTCCATGTCCTAGAAGCCTCACCATGCGTTTAGAAGTCATATCTCACATCATTTTGAAGAAATTTTGAAATTAGATGCGAATCCATGTTTTCATAGCACAAACAGTGTAAAAATTTGGTTTTGTGCTATGAAATCACTGAACTAGGAGTTTTCGCAGCGCGCTACGAAACCACTAAAAAAGCATGTTTCAGCATAAAATACTTTGTTTTCTTCTTTTACTAGTCAACTTCCAAAAGGGTTCCTGAGTAGCTGAGAACTCAAATTTTAAAAATGAAAGAGGCTTTTCTTCTTAACATACTGAACTACAAAATCCTCTTTCATTTCCTTCAAATTCGTTATGAGGTGGGAGAAATATATGGTTAAAATTGCACTATGAAACTACTAAAAGCCAAGCTTTGTCTTCTGGTTTTAGCAGTCTTTTTCAAGATCCGTTTCTGGTCACAGGAAAAGGTATTTTTGAATTCTGAAGGAGGTTTCTCTTCATCAGATCTCCATATACAATAATGTATCTCACTTTCTTCATAAGTGTTATCAGTTGGGAGATACTAAGATTTCTTTGAAACCCTAATTTCAGAGAACAAATTTTTCATATTTTAAACGTGTTTTTCAAGGACAGATTCTCAATAGCTGGAGAATTTTTTTTTTAAACCAAGAGAGGTTTTTGTTCTAGACAGCATGGAATACAAAAACCTCCTTCAGTTTCGTAAAATATGTCATGGATGAGAAAATAAAGGCTCTGTCCCGCGTGCTAATTTTCAAGGATCCTAAACCTAAAAACAGGGAAACATGTTCCCTAATTTCTAGGATTTATCATCAGCAGTAAGGTGACTTACGTGGGAGGCATCATCAAATTCGACCTCATGAGGTTGCAGCTGTCAAAGAATTCATTCAATGTTTAGTTAAGGTGGTTTAGTCATAACAAGGAGTTGTAATCCTAATTGTTTTAGGACTCTAGGACAATCAGTTCGCTGTCACTTGTATTTAATAGTCTGTTTTATGGTTACAATAGGTGTCAATATAGAAATTCAAATTATCTTGATGAGGGATGAGGGAATACATGTTGTAAATGCTATATATAAAGCAAAAGGTCGAATTAGAAATGGGTTGGAGACTTTTTGGCTCAGTTGTTTCTCTATGTGCAGACTGTGTATATTTTTAACGTAATGTGGAATTTCTACTTAGACAACTCAAGATTCGTGAAGAGTTCTTGTATGTTCTTGTTTTGATGGCATCTTCCAATAATTACATTGTAGTGGTGTTTACATATGATACTCAGAACTCATCAACGATGCTCTAACTTCCTTCATAGATAAACTAACTGTGTTTCACTGTTTTATATTTGCATTTCTGCACTTGAACTCTATAATACCTTGACTTCCATGCTAGGTAGAATGTTTTGGCTTCACTACTTAGGATTCAAAGAGAGTTTTTAATGTCCTATTGTCTCATGTCTTTCCTCTTTCACTTACTTGCAGTGGTATGAATACATGTTACTTAGAATTCATCAATGATTCTCTAACTTCCCTCATGTATTTATAAACTATCTTTCCTTGCATCGTATCTTTGTTTTGTTGATGTATAAAGACTCTCTATGCCCTGAATTTCATGTTAAGCTGATCATGTTGTGGTACTTAAACATACTTTGACTCCATAGCCCAATGGTAGCTAGCCTTCATCTTTCAACCTATAAATATATAAAATCACAAACCATAGAGTTAGCCATCTATCCATATCTTTAATCAATATCATTAACCTTTTGAGAGATTCCTCTCAGGCTGAGGAGGCTAAGCCTTAGCTAAAATATTGGTTTGAGATAGTTCCACTGAGATAGTCTGATCAGAAACCTATCAGGGTCCTATTTTGGTGATAACACAAGGAACAACATTCTCTTTCTCACCTACATCATGAGGTCTTGTTCACTTCGGTAGCCATCTGCCTTTAGTCTTGTATTTCCATTTCCAACATTGTTAAGACTCTGTCTTATGCTTTAATTACTCATAGGAGTTTGCCAATTTCCCAATGAATTCTTCCATTGATTGAGGCTCATCATACTCAATCTGATCCTTAAATTCTAATGGTAATCCACTGACATATCTATGAAATTTTTTCCCATCCTTAATATATGTTACATACCTCAATAACTCTAGGAACTTAGTCGTGTACTCCTCATTTGTCATTGATCCCATATTTAGCTGATAGAACTCCTTGGATTTACTTTCAAAGTATATTTCTAACAAGTATTTCTTCTTAAATAGTCTCTTGAATTCATGCCAACTTAACTCCTATGTACTAATGTCTTTGGCCCACTTCACATCTTCCCACCAAATGTCTTCTTTCCCATCAAGACTGAAAATACCTAGCATAGCCTTCATGTTCTCTGTCTAATCATGCAACTGAAAGAACTTATTCAATCTTAGCAACCATGCCTCTTCATCTTTCGACTTCTTCAATTCTCCATCAAATGTAGGTGGCTTGGCTTTCTTGAACTCATATGGAAAATATCCCCTGTCATTCTTCTTGTAAGGATGATAGTGATGATGACCATGATACCTGTCTGAACCAGAACTAGATTAGAAACCATGTCCATCACCTCTCTTATCAGGTGTATCCAAGAACATGCCATCTCTAACTATGTCATATCTATCTGACCTGTGCCCACCATGAATCCTTTGCTTGTTTCTCATTTTCCATGACAAGTGTCTCTTGTGACTGAATGATTCTGTCATTATCTGCCTTGTAACTTCTTATTTCTACCTTCAAACTTCTGAAAATATCTGCTATGTGAGGAGAGTACTCATCATCATGCTACTCATCTAATCTATAGGGAAAGTCTCGTGAACTATAATCCACCATTTTTCTAGTCATTTTGATCTTCTTCTTCCTGCAAGCATATAATGTCAGATAAGCAAACATAAACATAACCAACATACCTCAATATAGTTCAGGGGCGATATTTCGTCTGCAAGATCGATCAACCAAATTAGAATGATACATGTATACTATAATCATAATAGTATATCGACAACATGCATGACAATACCAATTGCATACCATGGCCTCATGCATGACAACCATGCCCAAAACAATGCATGCATAACAACATATAGACATTGACATGCATAACAAATGCATATACAACCAATATGCATTCATGATAAACACATCCGAATAAAAACATCACCAACTTTTGTATGAAAACACAAATGTAATAATGAACACCATCATGCAGGCATAACAAGAACATATACAACCTTCATTCATGCATGACAAACACATTCATCTAGTCCAACTGTTGAACCATGCTCTGATACCAATCTGTAACACCCTCCTCCCACACTTACCCAAGTTCACCAATCCACCGAGGTAAATATGTGATGAAGAGTTACTATGATATGACTCAACCTCCTAGATACATTTACGTAAGTGGAATCGTCCAACCAAAACTTTACTCACTTTCCTAATGAGCTACCGGACACCCAGGAGCTAAACAACCACTCTATGTTTCATAACACTAAGTTAACTTGATTTTTCACCAACCTAGACTCCTAGACGTTGGCACAATACTGTATAAATTCAACTATAACCATCTAGTTGCATGGATGACCCTTCCTCCCAATGAATACAATCTTTTTTTCCCAGTTTTGTGCCTATGATCACAAGATCTTAGCCACTTTTTCAAGGCTAGTCTCCAGACCACTGCCTAGAACTTGACAAAACTTTCCAAAATGATAAAATGTATTAAGACAAAGATAGATATACAAAAATTTATCAATAACTTGACCAAACTAGTTCCAACCATGACAATAATTTCGTCAAACACATTGAGAACATGTAATCTACAGGTTATAAATGTAAATCTGAACATAGGGGTTTCATACTTATCTGAGAATTGTTAGGAAGGTCTGATGCCTTCTCTCAATAGTTGCATTATCATTTATTAGTTCATGCATTCATTAACCATTAACTTACTAATCAAAACATGATGAGAGCCATAACTAAAGTCTGACATAAAACCATGCTTATCACCATCATATAACTAGAATAATAACCATGATAGAATAACCATTCAAGGCACATAATAACAAGCATAATTACTCATGAAATACAATGGAAAAGGAGCTCTTATTAACATATATGAAATCCCACCAAGTTAGGGACTTCCATGTATCATCCAACGATACATTGGGCTAAACCAAATCTTTCTTTGCGCCAATCACCCTCGTGCCATATTCCAAGGATATGTGGGACTCACAGCAAAAACAAATAGGGCTTCCTCGAGCTTTAGAACATATCCACCATTACCAGTCAAGGGATTTCTAGGCACAAAACCCTCATCTATAAAATTGGGCTTTACCGAAATCTCGCCATTACCTATCAAGGGATTCCTACACCAAACAATAAACATACACTACCAGGATTTATCGCAATCCTACCATTACTGGTCAAGGGATTACTAGGCCTAAACAAGCTTGGATGCATCCAAATTTCTTCACCAACACCTTGAGGAATTTTCCCGTATCTACCCTCATGCTTTACCATATATCCAACCATTACTGATTAAGGGATTCCTAAGCCCTTGGGTATTTTCCTGAGACCACCTCACCCAGTTCCAAAATCATCCAATAATCAATAGCTAAACCAAATGAAAAAACCCCGTCACACCATGGCTATTCTAAAATGGTAAGGAAAGGTTGAAACCATTGGAACACCTACGAAAACCCATGTCAATGACAGCAAGAGAACCAAAGGTTCCCAAACACACACATGAATGTACAATGCATGTCAAAAATAACAAAGAAATCATACATGCAACTAGATACCTGTAAGTAATCCCATTGTAGCTGCTTGATCCAACCCTTACTTTCTTTATCTTTACTTCCCTCTTCTTCCTTGTCCTTCCTTTGCCTTCCTTCCTCCAATTCTAGAGTGCTCCAAGAATTCTCTAAGTGTGCAAGAGTATGAGAGAATAAAGAATATAGAGAGAGCTCCAAAACTGAACAGACAAAAAGTTAAACTAACAAAAGTTGTGAACTGATCCTCAGAAGCCTTTTTATAATTGAGGCCTCTATTTTCTTCAATTTCCTATATTTTTCCTTCATTTTCGTCTTCACATGCAACCTGTGACCTTTCCCCTTCCTTTTCTCCAATTTTCCTTTATTTTCATAAATAAAATACCAATTAATTCCTCTTTTCCTTTCTAAATCCTTTACCATTGTCTTTTCCAATTTCCTTAGCCATAATAAACCAAATGAATACCCACTAGGATGTATTTCCCAACATTCAGCTTGGAATATGTGTCCCATGACCTTACTGACTTTCACTTATTTATAAAAGTGGGTCACATAAAATATTCTTTTAAGTGAGCTAATTATATTAAGTTTGGGGGGGGGGAGGGCGTGTGGAATTTTTTTAAAATATAAAATTATCATTCACTTCCTCATATTCACGCACTTCGTCGACATCGTCAACAACGTTTCTTCAAAAAGCCATAATTTCTTCATCTAGAAGCCGTTTTCAGAGCCGTTTTTTTTAATCAACCTAATTTTTCGAGATCTTTCCATTAGAAGACTTAGTTTCAGAATATACGACTTCATATTATGTTAAAATGAAAATTCCATGCCAAGTTATTCTTCACAGTACCAACTACTTTCAATGTTGGTCCTACATTATGGATTTACTTAGAAGCAAAGGTCTTTACAGAATAGCCTCAGGCCAAAAAAATAAAACTAAAGATGAAGATAAGGTAGCCAAATGAGAAAACAGGCAAGATCAAGCATGTGGGTTGATAGGGATGTCTATTTCTCCAGACCTTAGATTCCATATCACAGAACTTGATACCCCTAATGAAGCAATGAAACAGCTAACTAAAGTTTTTGGAATTAAAAATGAAATTAGAGCCCATCAGCTCGAAAATGAGTTACTTACGTTGGCCCCAAATAATTTTTCTTCCATTGAAGATTTTTTGTCTAATTTCAAGATCCTTAGACTTCTCTTGGAAGGTGTTAAGGTTAAGAAAGAAGATGGTAGCCTTATCTATTCCATTCTTACTAAGTTGGGACCAACCTACTCTGTGTTTGTTTCCACCTTCTATTCTACCAGAGAAGCCTTCATTTCTCAAGGACAAAACTACAAGTCCCCCTCTTTTGATGCCTTTTGTGATTCTTTAATAAGAGAACAAGAAAAAATCTTACATCTTGGTCTTCTTAATCTTGGAAACTCTTCTAAGAAAGCATTAGACACCCAACATCAACCAAATTCAAAGAATCCTAAGAAGCAGTATCCTAAAAAGAATGGTCCTAAATCAAGCAAGGTTCCTAAGCAATTTCAGTCTCAAAATGAAAAATAAATTCAACAAAATGATAAGGCAAATAAAAACAAAGGGAAGAAGACTGATAGACAATGCAACTTTTGTAATCGAGATGACCACTTAGAATCCAAATTATTTAAGAAGATGGAAGCCTTGGAAGCAGCAATGAAGAAGCATAACATCCATTTGGAGCACTCTTCAACTTCATCTTCAGGAATGGCACTTTCTGTATGTGGTTGTCAAGCATCTCGGTCTGGCTATGCATTAAATGTCTCTTCTTCCTCTCATTCTCATGAATGGCT
>APFE030692957.1:0-15867 GCA_000404065.3 Pinus taeda | reverse complement strand
TGACCAAAAAACCATAACTCATTTCATATGACACTTACTCATGAGATGTATATATTTTTTAATTAATGAAATTAATTAAAAGGAGAAAATGACATAACTACTTTGGAGATAATTCTCAACCCTTAATTTGCTAATATTACTAAGAATATTCTATGGAGGTTAAACTCATACCATCCACCAAATAATTATTGATAATTAAACTAAAGTTATGAAAGCCCCATTCCAAAATAAGCATGTCTATTGTTTATTCAAATAATTAAACATCACTTAAAGTAAAATTTTAGTTGAACAAAGTTTTCATTTTTTTATCACTGCCATTTTCATTTTATACAGATTTTGTGTTTCAAATTTGTTCTTACCAATAAAGTTTTTTTCAAAAATGGTTCAAAATATTATACTTGTAATTAATAAGTAATTTAATTAATGTGGGCTTGTAGTATACCCTAAAAATACTTCTATTTACTTAAAACACATTTTTTGGATGCAAGAAAACTAGATTAAAGGCTCAAGACCCAAAGATATTTGATATGAGTAAAATCTTGCTCCTTTATAGAACACCAACAAGCAAGTAATTTTAGGTAGTATGATTTTTCTTGAATAATAATAATGATTCAATCTCAATTCATAGAGAGATATGTGTTTCAACTACTCATTTGACAACTAGCTAAATTATAATCAATTTTCTTATTACTAATAAAAAAACTTAGTTAACTAAATTATCAATTAAATAGTAATCAATTAAAATAATAAATTAATGAAGCAAATATTAATAAATTGTATTATTCTTAAAAAAAATCTTAATTAACTAAAAAAAATATCAGTTAAATATTAGTAAATTAAAGTAAAGTAATTAATTATAACTAACTTATATCTAATCATTAAATATTAATAAAATAAAATGAAGTGATTTATTAATAACTAATGTATATAACTTGTTATCCAAATGATTTGAAAGGTTTAGTGATAAACTCCTACTCAAATTCAAGTATCTTGTGTGACATGAAATCTCTTTAACATTTTTGTGAATGGTGAATGAGATAGTCTCTTTCTATATCAGTAATTTTAAGTTTTTTTTAATTAGGAAATGATATAGAAATTTTGTGAATTGGTGAATGAGATGGTTTCTTTTATTTAGTAATTTTATCTTTTATTAATTAAAAATGATATGATTTCTAATAAGATTATAATGTTTTGTAAATTAAATTATTGTGCTTGTGGAATTCCTATGCCTAGCTTGCGTAATAAATATATCCTTCTAAGCAAGAAGCACTTTTTTAGGGGTTCTTGCTTTTTTCTAGAAGAAGATTTAACTGTAAGACAACAAGAGGAAAGGAGAGAGGAAATGTTAAATGGTAGGGCAGCAAGAGAGCATGGATTTATAAAGGTAAAGTTGTGATTGCGCGATTTGGACCTCCTTCCAAAAAAGAGCAGCAAGATGGTAATAAAGAAGAGGCAATCAACTCTTCAATATGAAATCAAGAAGCAAAGTCAGTATGGGAAAGCAGGGACAAAGACTCAAATGTTAGTTTTGGATGTCAAAATAAATAACAATCAAGTCATACCCATGTTTCCTTAAGATCAGTTTGTTGGAACTATAGAGGTTACCCATAGAGACGAGGACCTAGGTTAGGGCCTATTGCGGAAGATAGAGACATAATTTGCCTCATAGAAACACATGAACATGAAGGGTGCAAGACACCTTTGTTTGAAGGATACTGGAAGATGGCAGTGTGGAACAAGGAAACGGGGAGTGGAAAAGGGCACGAGGGTATCATGGTTTTAGTGAGGGAGAAAAATTGTTGTCTCATTCAGTTAGAAAAAGAAGACTGAAATAAACAATTCATTTGGTTTAAAATATCAGAAAATGGAAACCACATTAGAATTGCAGCATGTTATTTTGTACCGCAAGTTTCAAAAATCTACAAAGGTAGAGGGAGTGGCCACAAAGATCCATTTGCAGCCTTAAAAGCAGATATTCCAACATATTCTCATCTAGGTGAAGTCCTTATCGTGGGTGATTTAAATGCTAGGACTACAAGTGAGCAAGCTAGCATTCTTTTTTGTAAAGAAGACTACGACCCTATTTGGCTTACAGAAGAGAGTAATCATCAGTGGGAAATAATTTCAGAGGATAAGGGCTGCAATCTCTTTGGTGAACAATTGCTTACTCTATGTGGGGCCTTTCATTTAGTCATTTATAATCACTTGACTAGATGGGCAAATTCCTGTAATTCACTTACAATGCTTATAATGGAGCAAGTGTAGTAGATTATGTAATTTTCTCACATGGTTTGTGTGAGAAAATGGATGAATGTTTTATTGGAGATCAACTTTGAGACTTAAAATCAGATCGCAAGCCAATTTATTTAAGTTTCTCTTAGACTAGAAAGAAATAATTAGAGTAAAAAATTTAGCATGTCCAACAAAATCTCCTAAAGGGCAGAATTCTTTTGACTCCAGAAAATTGTAATCCCTTCAAAATGACGCTAGAGAGGCTCTTCAAGAAGGAGAAAATCACAATTCATGACCTTCATAGTCATGAATTAACACATTTAATTCAATGCACACTTGCAGAGTGCAAAAGAGAAAAAATTAAGAAGTTTGAAACAAATTGTTTTCCAATTAATGCTTCGTTTGACAAGGAATGAAAAAAGGCAAGGAGAATGTGGAAAGAGTCAAACACGGATAACATAAAGATAAAATCTTACAAGCAATTATTAAGCAAGAAAAAGGTTGATTTCACGGTTTCAAGGAGGGAAGAACTAATCTTCCTTGGGAAATATGATCCCAAATTATTTTGGAAGGAGCTCCAACCGAGAAAGATACAAACTGGAAATAATATTACAACTTCTAAATCGTTTAACTATGCAAGATAAATCTATGAGTAGGATCCCAAGGTTGACCCTCCCCCCTTATTCAACACTAATACTGAACTCTTTGTTAGAGCCTAGATGGACCTCAGGCTGAAGGGAGGCAATCCTAAGATAACCACAAACCAAGCTTAACCTGGTAGCTAGCCCTACCAGGTTGGGAGAGGGCTCTCTCCTTGTCAATCTTAGTTGGATTCTAGGCTAGGTATAGTAGCTCTAGGGTTTTTTTGGTTGATTTTGATGAGTTGGTTGCTGGATCAAATGGAGCAGGCAGTTTTGGGTTTGGGAAATCAAATTAGAATTGTAGGGTGTTCTATGAGGCGAGGTAGGTAGGTGTTTTAGCACTTAGAATTGAGTGAGATGGTAAGTCTAAGACTAGTGAGGGGCTGAGGAGGGCATGCAAAGGTCATGAATCCTCTTCAAACAGTAGAAAACATTAAAAACTAAATGTATTCCCAAGGCAAAGCACTAATATCAATGTATTCCACCTATCTAACTTGATTCATTTAGTTAAAAAGAAGGAAATAAATGTTGGCACATATAACACATGAGAGAAACTGATAACAAAAAGGAGAAACAATGCCAAGACTCATTACCACAAGAATCCCACCAAAATAGTTGCAAACCCTGGTTTATTTCCTTGCCAAACTGTTGTAGTGATGTACAATGAAGCTCAAAGCATCCACAAGAGTCCAACCTTTTCAAATGATTAAGAAAGTACATAATATAGGCATCAAACCTCATATGCTAGCCATCAGGGGTTGAATCCATGAGAAAAGGAGTGGCTTCAACCATATCTAAACTAAGAACAAGAATATAGGCAGTGGAATAGCTTGCCTCTAAAACCATGGAAATTGATTCATTCCACCCCCAACCACTTCAAAATGATGAATTTACCCCCAAGAGTCATTTTGTAATTATATTTACATCCCATAACGTCACTTACATTTATAGATTTACCTAAAGAGAGCCCAAAATTCAAATTACAAAAATTCTAGGCGAAATTTTGATTTTGGAGCCAAACTGGCAATTTTCATCCAATGCGTAGCACCCCTAATCCAATGCGCAATGATTTTTCCAAGCCATTTTTGGGGACCTTCCCGGTGTCCAAATTGGGTGTAGGATAGCTTGTTGGAAAGCTTGTCGAGTCTACTTCCTGGAAAAACTTGAATTTATGGATTTTTATGTCACTTGCCCCCTCAAAAATGGAATCTCCCAAGATTGCTTCCTATGTGTCAAAAAAGTGGCAGAGAGGTCATTTTTTGATGGTTTTTGGGCCTTTAGGTGACCAAGATTTGCTCCAAACTTGATGAAAATTTTTGGGTTTTCTTCTTTTTTCATGTTGAATCCAAAAATGCAAGCCATTCTCTCAAAGGATGCTCCAATCAAAAGCGCAGCACTAGTGGCGCTGTGAACCTATTGGGTTTTCTTGTGTTTCAAATTTCTATGCGTAGCGCCACTGATTCTATGTGCAGCGCCGCTTTCAGACCAAGTTTTGGAGGCCTTCCTGGTGTCCATTGGGTGCAATATATCTCATTGGAAATCTTGTCGATTCTACTTTCCAGAACATCTTGAATTTTTCAATTTGGAGTTCATTTGCCCTGTCAAAAGTCAAATCTCCCAAGACTGGTCAA
Organism: Pinus taeda; assembly: GCA_000404065.3. Taxonomy (NCBI): domain Eukaryota; kingdom Viridiplantae; phylum Streptophyta; class Pinopsida; order Pinales; family Pinaceae; genus Pinus; species Pinus taeda. The sequence goes on along the minus strand of APFE030692957.1, from coordinate 11,363 downwards.
AATGTGCAAAATGAGGCTGCCTAAATGCAGAGTGTTGTTGCAGTCAACTTTTGAAGGTCTTACTCAACTCCAAATTGAGTTCATGATAGCTCATTGGAAATATATTTGTGTCTAGATATTAATTGACTCATCAAGCAAGTCATTTGGCCAACTAGGCTAGGAGAAATCTTGATTTTCCCAAGGTCACTCCAGAAGTGCAGCAACCCTCCTAAGGAAACTGTATTTTTGAAATTTCTCTAAAACCATGACACCTGTGTAAAACGTGAATGAGGTTTTTCTTCCTTGGCCTATTATGGACAAAAACCTCTCTCACTTTTGTTAAATTCATCTTATATTTCTCAGAAACATCATTTGAGTAAAACCCATCTCAATGTGTGGAACAGGGGTTTTGTAGAAATGAAGGGAAATGAAGGGGATAAGGGGTTGATAAATTCTTGAGAAGATTTTTGAAAATAGGGATGGATGTTGGAAAGGAAGGGAAATTGGAATTTCAAATATTGAGTGAGGGGAAGGGGTCCAAAAGGGCAAAACACAGACCTAGCCTAGAAAATTGTCAAATTGTAGCAAGAAGCTAGGGTTTGTGGGAAAATGATGAATTTGAAGGATATCAGTGATGGGAAGTGCTTAATAAGGTAGATTAAGGATAGAGTAAGTTGTATGAGCATCAGGATACAAGTTTTGTTGATGATTTGACCATCCAAGAGAAATTACCTTCAAAACCCTAGGAGAGGGAAATGAGCCTTACCTAAGCACAACTGAAGCATGAACAAGGCGTAAAATGACCCATTGGAACCTGAAATGATGATGAAAACTCTCCGAATGATGGTACACTCAGCTGAATGGTGACATGGACTGACACTTGGAAAATTTTGGAAGGAGTGAAAACAAATCCTAGACCTAATACCTAGTGGCCAAATTTTACTTGAAGACTCATAGAAATGACAAAATTTGACTTTGAAACCCTAAGACCACTTTGTAAGATCATGTTTGATCACTGGTGGAAGGCTTCAAAGGCTGACACTACCACTCTTCATGGTGCAAGAGGTAGATATGGGTATCAAGAAGTTGGGTGTTGGAAAAGCAAAAGACTTAGTTGAACTCTAAGCAGAATATCTAAAATGGGGCTCAAAGATTCTTGCACCTCACATTATAAAAAATGTCAACACCATACAACAGGGGCTTCCCACAGATTGAACAATTAATCTAGAAATACCTCTTTTCAAGAGCGGTGATGTCAATAATCCCTCCAATTATAGGACCATCATGATAAACCCTTTGTTTGCAAAGCTATTTGGAAGCATGCTAGAAAATAAAATTAGCAAGTGGGCAAAAGAAATAGATAAGCGTGCTAAAGGGCCAGCAGGTTTTAGACCTAAACATTCCACAGTTGATCATTGTATAAATTTAAGGCACTTCATTGAAAAAGTTTGGAAGAAAAAGGAAGAATTATTTTTTTGCTTTGTTGATGTCATAAAAGTGTTTGACACGGTTCCTAGGGATAAGCTTTGGCACATAATGGAGGAACTCTATTAGGTTTTGTTATATTATTTCCACGACTACCAAATGCGTGGGAGGGTCATAGGGGAGCGGAAGCCCCCCCTGTACATTGTGTCGGACGTTGTCGAGGGGTATGGATCCCCTATAAGAAAAAAAAGATTGGACCCTATATTAAGTAGGTGGACCTACCTATGGTTTTGTGCATGGATTTCACACATTGTTTTGGGCATGATGGTTTTCAATCCATGTTATTTTGTAGATCTGATTAAGGAAACTATGGTTATGTTCTAATCTAGGGTTAATGGATTGGGGTTTATGGATGCTTTCGCATTTATATATATATGTATGTAATATTGAAAGGAATATAATGAAAAATCAATCTGGTAGTCTCGGTTTTTGGATCCAGGAGAAAATCTCTGTGTATATATGTTTTATGTTTTATGCTCTCGCCATTGTTTATTTTCTGTTTTTAAGAATTTGTATGCAGGTAATTTCTGTAGAGGGTTAGAACCTACATTTGGTATCATAGGTGTTTTGGCTTCAAGGGGATGTCTTTTGCTACTGAGGGGATTTTTCTCGGGCTTGTGGTAGACCCTATTAAGTGGGAGATCTGCAAGATCGATTCTTGTGGTGAAAGAAGATGGCCAACAGTGAAAAGATAGAGATCGAGAAATTTAATGGTTAGAGTTTTGAGTTGTGGAAACTCAAGATGGACAATCTATTGGTGGATAAAGATCAGTGGATTGTGATAGATTCATGTACTAAACCAACAACAATGTCAGCTGAAGACTGGGTGAAGTTGGATCAGAAGGCAAAGAGCACAATATGATTGTCTGTCTCAGATTCAATATTGTTGAATGTATCAGGGGAAGCTTCGACGAAGGCTTTGTGGGACAAGTTAGGTTCTTTGTACCAATCTAATTCTCTGGTCAATAAACTATTCCTACGAAAAAAATTTGTATAATGTGATGATGAAATATGGAGACTCGGTGACAGAGCATCTGAATGCATTTAATACTGTGGTAAGCCAATTATTATCTATTGATATTAAAATTTTAGATGAAGATAAGTGCATCAGTTTGTTGTGTTCTCTACTAGATTCATGGGATAGTCTGATTGTTGCAATAGGTAGCAATGCAACTGCCTTGCAGTTTGATGAAATAGTCTCATACTTATTGTCAGAGGATATTGTTGGAGAGTTAAATCCCCTCTACGGATAGAGGCGATCCCTACTAGCCCAAAGGGGGTCTTGCAACAATCAAACAATGTTACACTGCAGGTTCCTAGTTGTAATTAACAAGTGGGTAAAAGAAACCTACTTGGATTCCAACGCTACGTTTGTCGAAGAGATGATCCTCTCGCCCCTTTGCTCCAGCCGATCACAGTCCTCCACTATCCTCGCGGACGGACACCTGCACAAGCAAAGAAAGAACAAACACAAGCGTAAAATCTACTAAAAACAACTATGTATCAGTCAGGAAGGATACAATTTACATTAATCATTCATAGGACAAATGGAAATGGAACCATAAGAGTAGTCATCTATCTTTATTAATCAGAAAATGGAGTAAGGTACAACCGAAGTCCTGACGCTGAGTCCTTCTCTAGAGGGTCCAGCCAGTATGTCTTCCAAGCATTCACCTTTGAAGCAAATCTCCCAGGTCAAAGAGGTCTCTCTCTAACATACAAGGCAACAAGCTCATGACCTTCCTCAAGCTCAAAGCAATCCTCACACAACACACCAAATGCCTACAAAGAGCAGCACTAATGCACTAAGAATTCCTCAATCAAAGTCTATATGTTCCAAACTAGCTGCTCATGGGCAATGGAGGAGGCTTATAAAGGAGAAGGAGTCTCCATGAAATAGGTAAAGGATGAGCTCTCCCCCAAGATAAGTGGATGATCAATCGAACAAACATGCCAGAGAAAGGATGGCGACCTCAACAATGCTAACAGCCAAGTCTGGAGTCATCTGGAAGGCTGGCTGTTAGAACAAATTTGCCTAAACAAGATCAGCACGGGTGCAAAACTGGGCTGGCGCACTGGCATCGCAAAACTATTATAGAAGAGGTCTGGTCAGCGCTCAATGATACAAGCGAAGGGTGCGCTGTCCGTGAAATTGGACCAGTGCGGAAAACACGTGTGCTTCCACGCTGGCAGCGCAACAGCTACATTATCCTCCGCCAGTCAGCGCGGTTATTTAATAAACAAACGTGATGATTCAATTAACTTAGGCAAAGAGGGTTTTTAGCCATTTCAGAGGGCATGGTCAAGGTGAATGTGACTTTATGGCACAGTAGGGAGACTGGCATGATGGCAGTGACATTTTACTGTGTAACAGATGCCCCCTAAAGCATGAAGCCCAAGAGAGTGGGAGGGGTGAAATGCTTTACAAGACTGCTGGACTGGAACACCATCGGAGAGAACCTGCAGGCGGATACAACTGATATTTCAATTACATGTAGTCTAGGCATGGGCACAGCCATCCGAAAGACATATGGAAACAAGGTCTGTGGCGTGGACGCAGCCACCCAGCTGAGAAGACCATAATGATAAGAGGCATGGTCGCAGCCATCCTAAGAGAACTCAGGTATGGTCGCAGCCATCCATCAATGAGTCATGTAATGATGTCCCACAAAATCGCAACCTGGTCCACAATGGACTAGAACCAGGGTCTTGCGCTCCATCCGAATCTGAACAAAGTACAAGTTCAAACATGTGAATATATGCGTCGAAGTCGAACATGCTTGAACATTGTCTGATTACCAGCCATTGATGAGAGTTGTTAACAGACGCGAGAGGGGCCACTAATGATGACGATGGTCCTCAAGGTACTATAGGTACAATCCACGGCATGTGAATAAATGAGCCGGTGTCGAACACCCGCGGAATCATTCGATCGGAGGCCAATGATGAAAACCTTGCGTCGAACACGAAGAACCTGCCATTGAGGCATGCAGGCTCCAAGGTACCCAAAGGGAGTCTCTAGGTCACTCCTGGATAATGAGCTGGAGTTGACAGGAAGTGATCTTTATCGAAGGTGGGCCATAATGTTTCCCACATCATTGATGCAAGACGGGCAGAGACAAATTGTTTCGTGTGAAATATCAGAGGGAGGTTATACTTGCAGAGGCCAACTTCTCTTGAACATATCGGCGGCACAACGACGGATTCGGCAGTATTGGGGGTCAAATGATCAGAGGTCGTAACGAAAGGACAATGAGCAGATGAGCGGCCAAATAGGATAACCCAAACCCATGGAGGCAAAAGTGGAGTGAGATGAGATGTCCCCACCCAGACACAAATGCAAATAGTGCCATGTTCAAGAGCGACATACTGTCGATGACGACGATTATGGTTCCTTTATTTCCCCCACCATTTATGGCAAGTACCCCAATTATTTTTGGATGACAAGCTTGACGAGGATAGCATATGCTTGGAGAGTGTCATTTCGACGGAGCCCGATGTCATTCAGTTTTAACGAGTTTGACAAAGGAAGAACTCGGCGTCTTTTCATGTTTAGAGAGTTTGAAAAGACAGTTGAAAAGGAAACTCCAGGGGGGTGCTTTTTCATAAAGTTGTGTCTCTCGAGCCCGAAAAAGTATACAATAATGCTTGAAAGAACCGCCCGATCATTACGACTGAGGAGTACTTTTCGTAACTAGTAGCTTTGACCCAAAAAAGTAAAAAAGCGGTCAGAAGCACGTCGTTTTAGAACCAATTAACGAGTGTGAAACGACAAACACCCGGCGATCTTTGTTATTTTAAACAGTCGAAAAAGAGCTTTAAAACGACCGCCTCTCGTTCCTTTTAACGAGCTGAGAGGAACAACTCGGCAATCTTTTCATCTTTAAACGGTCAGAAAAGAGCTGAAAGAAGGCCTCCATTTTTATTCTCTTTAACGAGTCAAAAATACTTGGCAATCTTTTCATATTTTACGAGTTGGAAAAGAGCTTAAAGGTGACTCGGGTATAGGTTCATTTTTTCACAAGCTTGAACCGTGGAGAACTCTGCTTGGATTCGGTTTCATGTTTACGCAAGCTTGAAACGAAAAACTATGCTTGTTATAACTTCGCATGCCCCCAGCATAATGACGCAAAACGAGGTACATGCCCCCCAAGCTTCATTGCATTTAACAAAGTGGATGGAATGAAGGTTCACGTTCGAGATCTTGGAAAGATTCGACTTGTATTTTACGAGATCTTAATCAAAAGACTCGAGTTGGAAAGGGAGTTGGTTCATTTTTTAATGAGGTTGACACAGTAAAAGAACTATCCTCATAACCCTTGTTTCATTTTTTAACGAGCTTGACACACGATCAAGAACTATGCTCAGATACAAGCTGTTTCATTATTTTAACGAGGTTGATACATTAGCAAAACTATCCTCGAGACTCCTTGTTTCATTTTTTAGGGAGCTTGACATAGGAAAGTGAACTATGCTCCGACCAGACCTGATTTCATTTTTTAGGGAGCTTGACATAGGAAGATGAACTATGCTCTACCTAGACCTAATTTCATTTTTTAAGGAGCTTGACATAGGAAAGGAACTATGCTCCGCCGAAACCTAATTTCATTTTTTAGGGAGCTTGACATAGGAAAATGAACTATGCTCCGACCAAACTTCATCATAATGAACAGGAAGTCGGGGCTTCCGAGAGTGGTGCTCCCGGTGGGAGGTCAATGTCTCGGAAGTCAGGGCCCAATGCCCCCAGGACGCTATGCACAATGGCGGCATTGCTGGATATAGGCATGGGGGAGGTGGCCACGTAGTTGATTTGGGGTGAGACAAATGCAACTAGTGGCTGAGAACCAAGAGGGAAGGGCAATGGCGCCGGAGGGACTTGTGGACGAGCGAATGATAATTGGTCCATCGTCACCATTCTTCCATCGTGTGGAAAGCAAACCACACGGAAAAGTGAAGAAACAAGGGCTCCCATGGCATACACATAGTCACGACCAAGGAGAAGGACTGAAGTCTAAAGAGCCTTGGGTAACCGAGACGTCATATAGATAGTCTTGCCTCCCAAAATGATAGAACTCGGAAGGATCCTATGGTTGACTCGTTCCCCCGTCAAAAACGGTGAGATTAGTGCCAACAGGTACAAAGCGATGGGAACCCAAAGCTCGCCCAGTAGTAAGGGCATAAGACTAACCGATGCCCCTTCATCTAACACAGTGCCAGGCAGCGCCATATGAGAGGCATAGACGGTGACCCAGAAAGGCACATGGGATGGAAGGGGAGGGGTAGTCAAACAGCTCCAGTCGAAGGAAACGACCGAACTACTTGGTGGAGGAACCATATGGTTGCCCCCCTGCTCGGAAAGGACCGAATCGGAATTCTTCGGAGAGGCTGGGATGGGAAAACCATCATCAAGCTCAGGAGAATCCGAGGAGATGAGAAGAACATGGGAATGTTGTTCTTCCGAAACAGAGTGGACAACACTCTGTCCGAACAATGGCTGGTCTGGAATAGGCTGGGCACAGCCAGGTTCGGGAAGAGGGGCCTGGACAAGAGGAGAATGTGAACCAATCTCGTTGTCGGGAGGCGAATGATATGCAGCTGCAGACAGACGTTGATATCCAACGGGGAGTTGGGGCGAGGGAGTTGGGAGACTTTCCAAAATAGTGGAGGCTTTATCCATGAGTGGACAAAGGTGAAGGGGGTGATTGCCTTCACAAAGTCTGCAGGGGATTCTAATCTTCCCATTCCCTTTAGCACTCCCAACTGATGAGGTAACATCGTCGTGAGCTTCAGTGGACGATGAGGGGCGGGCCGGATCACGAGACCATACTTCTAAGATCCTAGGGATGCCAGGACAATCACGAAGAAGATGGTCCTCCTTGCATAATCGGCAAGGAAACTTAACCTTCCGCGAAGGAGCGGAAGGAGGCCCAACTTCAGGTGCACTTACGAGAACAGTTCTACTTGTAACCTCTCCCTTAGGAGACTTCTTCTTCTTGTTCTTGTTCTTCTTGTTCTTCTTCTTAGCCACCTGGTTATTTGAATCGAAACTTTCACCAGGCGAAGTACAGGAAGGAGACGTAGAAGTAGGTGTCGAAGGAGAGAGGTCAACCTTAGGTTCAACATGATGTTGTGCAGGTGGAGGGACTGATGGAGTATCAGCCGACACGGTAGGGACCAAAGAGGTTGAAAACAACCAAACAGGCAACCCGACAGTTAACCTCGGAAGGGATAACGTCGCCATATAAGGAGCACCAACATTCCCAAGAGGAGGGAAATGACTAGGATTCCCGTTAGGAGGGGAAATTGGGTTGGTGAACCCTGGAAAAGTTGCCATAGCAAGAAGAATCCTACTCAAGCTAACGCACACAAGATCTAACCAGGTAATGTTATCGTGGATGAATAAATTTTTAAGACACAGGAACTAAACTTGACCTTTTCATGTTTCAAGAGTCGAGAAAAGGACGAAAAGGTGACTCTATCTACTTCGAATGTTTAATGAGCACGAAGTGATAAGACGCTCACTTACACCTTTTCTTTTAGAGAGTCTGAAAAGGATCAAAAGCGACTACTCTGGAAGTTCTAGGCAAAAAGGTTTACCATGCAACCCGTAAAACTGCTTATACACCTTGGCAATCATCTGAGAACCAAGGACTTCACGTACTGTAGTCAATCTTCCCGAATGCTGTGTTCGGTGCGTTATGGTTTACAAGGCGGCAGACTCGGCTTCCTATGGATGAAGGATGCAAGCCTAATGGAGTCTCCCCATATATACGCGACGGTACGTGGGAGCCCAATCCGTACTAGCACTTATCGTTTCACCGTGGAGGAATCACCCAACCACTCAACGGTAAGCTACCAGGTTTAAAGAAGCCGAAACACGTCTCTAGCCTAGACCTCTAGATATTCATGTTAAGTTCCAATGCGTTTTTAGATAAATTTGGTTTATTTTACGGTTGATCTTGAATTAGGTTTTAGTTTCAGGTCCTACCGTATGATCTCTCAAAAACGCCTAAATGCAACTACATGCCAAAGATCATCATTTTGTTCGATGAATCCTAGCTATAAGAAAGTTAAGGATCTTTCAAACAAACAAAACGAATTCAAGCAATCACGCAACCTAATGCAACTAGCAGCAACGAGACGACACTTTTTCTTTTGAAAGCACAAAATGACGAAATATTCTTTTCCTTTCAACTATTAATGCAAAAGACACTAGTTGCTCTACTTTTCAATGACGTAAAAGTGCTTTTAAAATGAATTAGAGAGAGAGCAACACTAAGTGAAAGACTAAAATCACTCAATGCTCACACAAGACAATTCCCAAGTCACTTAAAAAACCAATTTCCCAAACCAAAGGAAAACAAAGGCTTATGAGCTATGTAATCTAAGCTCAACAAGACATCGAGGAACTCAAAGGAGGAAAGCAAACCGCTTGGAACACAATCAATCACTTTCAACAATCACCAAACAAACGTGAAAACGAAAACGAAGTTGGCTGGTCAACCAAGAACACAAGATCCCGAACGGGAGGCTAGACACACACGACCACTAGATGCCCTAGGGTTTGAGTGTGAAATCAATGGAGAAAAGCGAACACCCGAAGGATGAGAGTCCACAACCAGACAAACGACGATCTGACACACTTCAGTAATCGTAAAAGTCAAGATAAAATGCAAACCAAGCAACAAAAGCAAAAAGGAAGGCTTTGCAAAAACTGAAAACAAGCAATTAACGAACCCTCGTGGAACGAGGCCTCGCAAACAAGCAAGTTACAACTTAAACAAAATTAACAAGCCAAAAACCAAGTGGAAAAAGCAGGGGACAGCCAAACCAAGAGGTTCAGGAGGTCAATTTGGACAAAAAAGAGTTTTACAGGATCAGCGCGGGTGACCCCTCAGCAACAAAGTGATGATAGAAAAAGGTCTGTAGCAACTTTGCGCTGTCAGCATGGAAGGACATGGACAAAGGGCGCTGGCCCGAAAACAAGGTCAGCGCGATTGTTAAATGTATACACGCGATGACAGAAACTACAAAGAAGACACTGTGCGATGTCAGCGCAACTGTTTTAAAATAAAATGCGCTGAGGCTAAAAAACAAATAAAATCGAACCAAAAACCCCCAAATCAAGGCAACAGGCTTTCAAGGCAATTAAAGCAGTTCCCAGGATGAACCAGGAAACAAATCAACAATAAATCAATCCCCAAACTTTGACAAAGAGGCAATAATCAAATAAAAACAAGGGTGAAATATAAAGAGACAAGCAAGCTCCCCAGCGGAGTCGCCAAAATTGTTGGAGAGGTAAATCCCCTCTACGGATAGAGGCGATCCCTACTAGCCCAAAGGGGGTCTAGCAACAATCAAACAATGCTACACTGCAGGTTCCTAGTTGTAATTAACAAGTGGGTAAAAGAAACCTACTTGGATTCCAACGCTACGTTTGTTGAAGAGATGATCCTCTCGCCCCTTCGCTCCAGCCGATCACAGTCCTCCACTATCCTCGCGGACGGACACCTGCACAAGCAAAGAGAGAACAAACACAAGCGTAAAATCTACTAAAAACAACTATGTATCAGTCAGGAGATACAATTTGCATTAATCAATCATTGAACAAATGTAAATGGAACCATAAGAGTAGTCATCTATCTTTATTAACAAAAAGTAGAGTAAGGTACAACCTAAGTCCTGACGCTGAGTCCTTCTCTAGAGGGTCCAGCCAGCATATCTTCCAAGCATTCACCTTTGGAGCAAATCTCCCAAGTCAAAAGGTCTCTCTCTCACATACAAGGCAACAAGCTCATGACCTTCCTCAAGCTCAAAGCAATCCTCACACAACACACCAAATGCCTACAAAAAGCAGCACTAAAATGCACTAAGAATTCCTCAATCAAAGTCTATATGTTCCAAACTAGCTGCTCATGGGCAATGGAGGAGGCTTATAAAGAGAAGGAGTCTCCATGAATAGGTAAAGGATGAGCTTTCCCCAAGATAAGTGGATGGTCAGTCGAATAGACATGCCAGAGAAAGGATGGCGACCTCAACAATGCTAACAACCAAGTCTGGAGGGATCTGGAAGGTTGGTTGTTAGAACAAATTCGCCCAAACAGGATCAGCGCGGATGAGACACTGAACTGACGCGCTGACATCGCAGATCAACTATAGAGGAAGTCCGGTCAGCGCTCAACAGGATAAACAGAGGGTGCGCTGTTCGTAAAATGGGACCAGCGCGGAAAAGACGTGTGCTTCCATGCTGGCAGCGCATCAGGTACACTGGACTCCGCCTGTCAGCGCGGTTATTTGATTAACAGACGCGATGATTCATTTAACTTAGGCAAAGAGGGTTTTTTAGCCATTTTGAGGAGCATGAGCATAGGTGAATGTGTCTTCACAACACAGTAGGGAGACTGACATGATGGCAGTGACTTTTTACTGTGTAACAGATGCCCCCTAAAGCATGAAGCCCGAGAGAGTGGGAGGGGTGAAATGCTTTACAACACTGCTGGATTGGAACACCACCGAAGAGAACCTACAGGCGGATACAACTGATATTTCAATTACATGTAGTCTAGGCATGGGCGCAGCCATCCAAAAGACATATGGAAACAAGGTCTGTGGCGTGGATGCAGCCACCCAGCTGGAAAGACCATAATAATAAGAGGTATGGTCGCAACCATCCTTGAGGGGACTCAGGTATGGTCGCAGCCATCCATCAATGAGTCATGTAATGATGTCCCACAAAATCGCAACCTGGTCCACAATGGACTAGAACCAGGGTCTTACGCTCCATCCGAATCCGAACCAAGTACAAGTTCAAACATGTGAATATATGTGTCGAAGTCGAACATGCTTGAACATCGTCTGATTACCAGCCAATGATGAAAGCTGTTAACAGATGCGAGAGG